>JAGEOH010000128.1:50000-99165 GCA_032207245.1 Pardosa pseudoannulata
AGTACATAAATATAAGGTGAGTTTTTTTCATTTTATTTTGAAATTGAGTACGTGTGAATTAAAGGGGGTGGTGGGTAAATATTTCTAATCTTGTAAATCGTTTATTGTTATCAATCGGTTATTGTTATCAAAATCACGGTGTCCCAAACGAATCCCATTAAGCTTAGTCCATTGTACTTGTATATTTAACTTTCCAAAACGGCTGTAGTTTCGTTGATTGTTACTGTCCTGTTTCTATGGAATTAAAACACAATTTGTTCGTAGGATCTTTACCAAATGGCAATCTAGATTATCTTCATTTTCGTATCAAAATTTCATTTATTGTTTCA
Organism: Pardosa pseudoannulata; assembly: GCA_032207245.1. Classification (NCBI taxonomy): domain Eukaryota; kingdom Metazoa; phylum Arthropoda; class Arachnida; order Araneae; family Lycosidae; genus Pardosa; species Pardosa pseudoannulata. Next base: position 50,330 of record JAGEOH010000128.1, read on the forward strand.
ATATCATGTTAATGACGTTATATTGAAACGTTTAACGTTTCAGTATAGTCAACATTTTTTAAATTCAATTTTTGAAAATTTTTAATTTTTTATAGTCTATCAGCATATGTCTCACCGATAGGGATATATGTGTATTTGCCGAAATATGGCCGAATATGGTAGAGATCTGCTCTTCGCTTTCGAGTTTGTTGGTTCGAATTCCTCTGGGGCATGGATGTTCGTAGACGTTCGAAATCGGCTTTAAGCAGTAGGTCCCAGTCTCATTAGCCCTCGTGTGCAAAACTGTAGAATAGCGTTCTAAACCAAACTAAACCAATGTGTCACACGTATGTAATAAAACTGCTTTTAAGACTACTGGGTTTTCTAAGTCTAACTTGAAATGCTTGTCTACTGGGACACATGTATCTCGTCCCTCAGCGTGAGAAAGGCTTACCATCCATTTATAATTATCATATCTTCACATTAGTATCCACATTTACATAAAACCTAGCCTCAGCGATTACAGAAGTAAAGAAAAAATAAATCGGACTACAATGTGTTATAAGATATTTTATCTTTAACATTTTACCTTTTAAATTAAGGCTAGCTAAACACTTTGAATAATAACACATAGACATATCATTTATGCGTAGAAGTATTACCCAATATCAGACCCCAGAAATGCATTTGAATTTAAATAGTGATGTTTAGTAAACTTTTGGTTGTTATAAAGCTCACTCTGCTTTGGAAAGGATTATATTTCATTAAAAAACTAAGCTTTAGTAGGGATGATATAGTTGTATTACGTGTAAAAATTGAATATACAAATATTAAAAATTCGATAGAAACTCTTTGAAAATAATTTCAGAATACACAAAATAGTTTTCGTTATTAGCAAACATTAATTGAAACTAAATACCACAACATGCGGTTAAATTCTTTTAGATTTGTCTGACATCTTTAAATTTGTTTTCGTGGTACATGCCTGTGTGTGTGGGGGGGAGGTGAAGGTGTCTAAAGATCTTCGATAAAATACCAACAGATAAACATAAAATGTACCGGAGTTCACTGTTTGGAATCCCACGACTGGTGTCAGTGTTCGAAATCTGCTTTAACACTAGATTAACGGACCAAGCCCATTGGACTCTTTAAATATTTTATCACTATATATATGTAAAACTTTAATATCCCTTTTCCAAAACATACGTTGGTTTTGAGTTAAGTAATAAAATAGATGTCCACTTTCATTCCTCTTCCCCTTCCTTTCGCATTATTCAATGGGGTAGACCTATTTTCACAGCTGTGAGCCCATTGGACTCATAGAATGTATAAGAAAATAAATAAATAGAGTAATAAATATAGTACAAAGTAAATATAAAGTATATAACGTATAGTATAAAGTAAATAGAGAGAAGAAGTCGAGAACTTTTCCATTCGAGCGACAGAAATTCATGCTACTGACGCACGGAAGCATTATCAAGTTCAACTCATCATGCGAAAGAAACAGATGCATAAACCATTGTGCTCAATGGAATAGAAATGTTGGCGGAAAATGGGTTGCAAAAACAAATTTTATATGCAAAAAATGTTTTCCATGAATTTTTTGGTAATAACCATTTCATTTAAATTAACTTGAAACTATTTTCTTTGCAAAAAACTTCCATTTTCTTGTATGAGTCCAATGGAATCACTTCAGTCAAAATAGGTACAGGATCAACACCCGTAAATCTAGTGTTAAGCAGTAAGTACCGGTCTCATTAACGTAGCAAAACAGTAGACCGTAGAGCTCCAAACAAAATCGTCAGAATCTACACACATACGCACATATATTTTATATGGGTATTTCAGTCTGTTCACTATGCCTTTTAAAAAGCTGGATTAACCTTGATGAAATCTTGAGTTGTGATAAACCCTGGAGAGGTTTTGGTAATATCCAGGTCGTGATGGACATAGAATGCTCCATCGAGGCAAAAGACGTGTTTGGATATTTTTCCTTTAACACTTCGCGTGCGGGCAACGTATTTTTACGTTTTTTGCAGTCTGTCTCCTGAGCGCGGGTCACGTAAAAATACTTATTGATTGGTGTTGGATACCCGCTCACCACCCCAAATCTACTCAATACGTATAATTATATGTATGTGTGACATTATAGGCGTGTTGTTTGCATTTTTTCTTTCCACAAGTTAGGATTGTCGAGCATCTCGCTCTTTGGTTGCGTTATTTCGTCTTCTATCGAATTTCTAGCTCCAGAACTTACCAGTCATGTTTTGTCAATTTTCAAGCTTGGTTTTTTATTGTCGAATATAAAATGGATGAAATGAGCCGTCGTGACAAAGAGAGTCGAAGAAATAGGCGCCGACAGAGGATCGGACTTTCATTAAATCGTTTATTTTTGTGACTTCGTAAGAATATTGGTTTATTTTTGTTAAATAATCATACAGTGTATATTAAAGTGTAAAGTGTGGGCTGTGATTTTTCTGAATCACTCAACTTTCGCGATATTCACGAAAAAACGCCCGATGCACGGCGATGAAGTATACCCGCATTCGAAGTGTTAATATTTTTATCTTTAGAGGTACGGTCATTATCTTTAAATAAACTTACGATGTACGTACGTACTTTTCCGCTGTCGAGAGCAAGGCTATTCCTCAAAAGGAGCACTTTTATTTATTTTGTTTATATATTTATAAAAAAAACTTTAAACAATTGTGTTATTTGTTATGAAAGTGATTTATTTTATTTTTGAAATTGCTTATGCAAAATAACCTGTAAAATAATTAAAACTTTGAAACAAATATAAACTTCTTTAAGGACTTAATTTACCAGTCAAGACTGGATGCGTAGTGACTAGTATACTAATAAATGAAATAACACTTTTCAAGTAACTGAAAATGGTAATGTCCGGTATGACTTCCCATATTGTTACAGTTTAAAAAATGGATCTAATGGATCCTCTGCTACGAATTGTTTTTTCATGGACATCGGAAATATATGACTGCGAATTGCTGGCAATAATCACAAAACGTTAACAACGTTTTTGTATTCTATGCACGCACACACACTTGATAACAAATTTTTTTTAATTAATAATAATGATTTTCTTTTAATATTAAACAACGTACCTTTGAAATAGTCGAAGACGTTTTGTTTTATCTTTGGATGCTTGTTTGGAATTTTTGTCCCACTTGAAGCTCCAATTTGACGTTTTTTCCTTTCTTTTTGACGATATTACTCATCGATGCTTGAGATATCCCGAAACAATGACTCTCACTTCGTTTTTGGATAACGGAATATAATATTTCTCATCGGAAGGAGCATAAATATAGCTTCGAACCACTGCTTCGTTAAAAACGCCATTTTGAATAAAAAAAAAGCCTCTTATGCCGCAGATGATAATTTTGACCTATAAAAGAATAGTACATTTGCTGTTATTTATTTTGCAACAAACGATTTTTTAATGCCGCTCACCAAAATAGTCTAAAAAATGTGCGAACAACCTCTGTATTCTGATGACCTGATCTTATGATTAAAATTGTACATTAAGAAAATTCTTTGTTACGAAAATGGAACCTTTTTAATTCAGTTAGCTTTTAAACAAACAGCAAATAAATTTTGTCTTAAATTTATATAGATTTTAAATATGTATTAAAAATTACTAAACATTTAAAGTGATTTTGATTTTAAAAAAATGTTACTAGAAAAATTGCAATTCCATACAAATAAAAAATAAGGAAATGTAAGAAATAAAATGGAAATGTTTAAATAAAACACACACACACACACACACACATATATATATACATATACATATACATATATATATATATATATATATATATATTTATATATATATATATAATAAATATATACATATACCAATATACATAATATATATACATATATATCTATACATACATATCTATACATATATATACATACATATATATATATATATCAATATATATATATATATATATATAAATATATATATTATATATATAATATAATATATATATATATATATATATATATATATATATATAGATATATATATATATATTTATATACATAATATATATATATACACACACACACACACACACACACACACACACATATATATATATATATATATATATATATATATATATATATACATACACACACAAGTTTCTACTTGTTAAAATTCAAATTAGCGTTATATTCTAACACTAAAAATGATGACTTTAGTGTATTTAATTGATGAAAGTTTAAATAAAATTCTCACAAGATTTTAATACAAAACCTAGACTTGAAACCTTTTCAAATTCACATTCAAATATATTTTGTTTATCTCTCTGTTCAGAATATTCTAGAAAATTGTTTATGGTAAGTTCATACGTTGCGTGCCTATTATGACGTCACGGAATCTAAATGGTAATTTTCTATGAATACGTACAAACAAGCGATCTACGTCACGGGAATTTTCGTAATGGCCGTTAAACAAATCTTTGTTCCACAAAATTTCTTTCCTTTTTCTATTTTCATGATAGGATCTTTGAGAAATTCCACGTAAGAATCTTGTGATTTTAATGAAAAACAATTGTATGATGATTCCTGTGCAGAAGGAATTTCATTGCTGCCAGTAAATACTGTTAAAATTTATTTGCACCTGTCCGTTTGTTCTCATCCCTTCAGAAACGACCGAGAGGAAAGTAATAGAAAAATTTTGGGGAACACGTATCGTCCCGTCTCATCTTCGCTGGCCAATAATTTGAGAATATTGTTACGAACTTGAACAATTTTGAGCCCAATGCCGTCGGCTCAAGCAAGACTTTCCGCATCAAGCACGACACACCGTGCGTAACTCCTCTTATACCGAGATATTCTCTTAACGACTCTCCTGCATGGGACTCCGTCTGCCTTATATAGGCTCACAGAAACTGCCAGAAAACTCCAGAAGCCGGAACCGGAAGTGGCCACGTGACGCTACCCTTGGCGACATTTGGCGACAGTTGGCGACATTTGGCGACGAACTTGGCGACAAAAATAGGTTGCCAAATCCATCGCCAACGAGCCCATAGAGTCCCATGCTAAAACTGAAGCAATTTTCGCAGATTCGTAACAATATATTAATTACAAACAATACTTGAAAAGATGCATTAGAAACTGATGTACTCTCCAGGGTACTCACAGGCTTGAGAGTTCTTACTCACAGGCTTGAGAGTCCTTTTAAAAAGATATTTTGTAGCAGGGAAATAGAAGGTATAAGAAGGGAAAAACGAAAAAATTAGGAATTTTATCACATTGTGTGTGGGTCCATTATGCAGCGGAATGGTACCAGGAGCAGGTGTTTGCCTCGTAAATTTAGCTATTCAGTTAAATCTCGATGGATCAAAAGTTATTTAATTTTTGAATCCGCTTTTACTTTTTATATTGAAATGTATAAACAAATATATAAATAGACAAATAAACAAATTTTATATATATAAATATATATGTATATGTATATGATAAATAAATACAAATAGATGTATATAATATATAAATTTACATATAATTTTCGCAAGGATAAATGAAAAGCTAATTTTAAATCTAAATTGATTTTTTTTATCCACCTTCCCTTTCTGTGGTTCCGCATCGACAGATGTCAAAACGAGTTTTTATTTGTCTCAATTTTTCCAGAATATATGTAGTAGACAAGAACATTCGGCTTCGCTTTTCTGCATATACAGTTATTTTTGTACCCACAATCAAACCATGTTGTTACGCTAACCCGTCCTTGTAAGTGATATACGCTCAAATATCAGTGGTCAGAAAACTTACTAGTATGAACCGCCAGAAAAACGTACTAATAAGTGACCCGCGCTCAAGTATCAATCGTCAGTAAACGTACCAGTAAGTGACCCGCGCTCAAGTATGAACCGCCAGAAAACGTACTAGTAAGTGACCAGAGCTCAAGTATCAATCGTCAGAAAACGTACCAGTAAGTGACTCGCCCTCAAGTATGAACCGCCAGAAAACGTACTAGTAAGTGACCCGCGCTCAAGTATCAACCTCAGAAAACGTACTAGTACGTGTTTCACTCTCAAGTATCAATCGTCAGAAAAAAGTATTAGTATGTGTCCCGCGCTCAAGTAACAATCATCAGAAAACGTACTAGTAAGTGACCCGCGCTCAGGTATCAACCTCAGAAAACGTACTAGTACGTGTTTCACTCTCAAGTATCAATCGTCAGAAAACGTACTAGTAAGTGACCCGCGCTCAAGTATGAACCGCCAGAAAACGTACTAGTAAGTGACCAGAGCTCAAGTATCAATCGTCAGAAAACGTACCAGTAAGTGACTCGCCCTCAAGTATGAACCGCCAGAAAACGTACTAGTAAGTGACCCGCGCTCAAGTATGAACCACCAGAAAACGTACTAGTAAGTGACCCGCGCTCTAGTATCAATCGTCAGAAAACGTACTAGTACGTGTCCCGCATACAATGTGTTAAGTGTAATAATTTTGATATATATGTGTGTGTGTGCGTATGTATATATATGTACACATATACATTCACATATATTTTATATAAAACAAAATGATCTCAGAAAAGTTGACAGTACTTGAGCACAACACCGTTACCTTCAGATGCGAAACTAACTTTGAACCTTGAAGCGAAAGCGAATTTACAATTAATAGTTCTGTAACGTATCATATAGAATCAAAATGAAAAGGTTTATAATTCATAGAGCGTAGAAGAAAGTCATGTAATGCGCATATCAGATTTTTTTTTTTAAAAATCTGAGTGTTTTGTTTGATAAGAGTTTTGTTACTCACTTGGCGAAAGAAATTCCTTTGTGAATGAAATTATTGAAATATTTTTAAACGCGCTAAAAAAATTCCAAGTATTTACGTGAGGGTTTTGACACAACACCAGCTGATACTAATTTTAAATCTTATCAAATACCATGGGATTAAATATTAATAATCTTTTGTAAACAAACGCTTAAATAAGCCGCAGATCAACAAGGTCGCTCGGTTCTTAAAAGCCTTAAATCGATCCCAAGTTTGAGTCCTGCATGTTAAATCATTCGAAAAATGTTGTGGCAGGAGTCACCAAGGACGAGTCCTTGCCGATTGCCTCCAAACTTTCGGAATTATACATAATTTTTTATAGCGGGGAAATAATTTTTTTTCAAGGGTATTTTTTAGTAAGCATCCCGCATTTTACAGCACAATGTATTCTCATCTTTTCACGAAGGAAACGGTGTTGATAAACATTTGAATGTTATTTTGTTTTCTCACTCACTCGCTGTTTGTTTTCAAACAATAAACAAGCCTCGAGTCGTGAACGAAAATCCCGAAACCGCTCACGATCTGTGCCGTAATGACATTATCTTTAATAGCACGGATAATTTTTAAATAATGGTTTTGAAAGTTGAAAGCGACAGTCTTCTACTGACTGGACCCAAATCGCAAAATATCAAGAATATTTGCTGTCTTTGCAGAGAAGGAAACAGGATTCACCCTTAGCGCTTTTTGTACCCCTGCCTACCGCTTTTGTACTCCGGCCCATTTTCTCAGCGGAACGAGTGTGAAGAAGGAGTCTTATTTTAAGTGAGAAGAATGATATATGCTTGGGAATGTTTTGGATTTTGTTTATTTCAGACATATGCCCCTATTTCTGGTAAATGAAAAGTCAATTTTAAATTTTGTGATATCTTTGGAAACCATCTCCCCTGTGCTTTCTGGATTTACTCGGGCAAGTGTCACATATTGATAATAACTCCAATAAAAGACCAAAACTCATCCTCTTCCACCGCAGGCTACTTTTGCCAAATAGAATGACTAGATATTTCTTCATTCTTTAGAACATTTTCTGCGTCATGGTTTTGTTTCTTTTATAATTTTATTGACCAGTTCGTTTGTGAAAAATAACTTGAAATGTTGTGTCGGCTGTACCATATTTGTGCGGTCCAACGACCTTTGGTGATACACTAAAATGTATTCTATCCGCAATAAGTAATTCTTCTGTGTCATCGTGCCCTTCATATAAGTCTTCACTTTCACTTTCAATAACTATCATTCGTCGTCTCTTTTTAGTACTGTACGACTACTTGAAGTGTCAGAATTATAATTAACCTTGTCTTCCCCAATATCTTCTAACACATCTTCCCTATTCCTCCACTCTCTCTTCTCATCCCAATTATTTTTCTCCACGTTGCCAACCCTAAAATGGGTCCAATAATGTTTCCATCGTAACAGAATCGAGACAGAGCAAGTTTGAACTACAGATAACAAATGCCGACGCCGACGTTTCCGTTATATCTTAAGACTAATCAGATGTCTACCGGTTATAAGGGGAGACGAGAACTGAGAGAACTGATGAGTCTACACAAGCAAGAAAACGGGAAAGGGAGGAAAATAAAGGCTTGAATGCAGGTTCAAGAAAATAAAATCTTGACTGTGTGCCCAGACCTGATAGGGCCCATAAATTTCAGGTCATGCGATTCACTGTTAAACCCTTCTACGAGTCCAATGGGCTCCCAACAGTGAAAATAGGTCTATCCCATTGGATAATGCGAAAGGGAGGGAAAGAGGAATGAAAGTGGACATCTATTTTATTACTTAACTCAAAACCAACATATGTTTTTAAAAAGGGATATTAAAGTTTTATATATGTAATGAGACGGACTTCTCGATGGGTGGTTGCAGTCATGGCCATAAAAATGATACCGTTTCAGATAAAGACATTTATTAAGATAACGTTGCAGGACGGGTTCCCACTTTAACCTAGAGACAGGACAAATCGAAGGGTCAGCTAGCACGAAGTTCTATGTACAAGACCCGTAACACCTGGGTCAACATCTGTGGGAAAATATCTCTAGAAAAATCTGCCTCCGACAGCGTGTATCTCCTTTTTATTTGGAAATTTCCTAAATGGTCCGCTAGGGCCATGTAGAGTTATAATGGGTCAGGTGCCTTCTCCGAGGGCATAAACTGCAGCCCCAGTGGTCCATTTAGGTTAGGGTTAAAAAAGGGGAATTCAAAATGACGATATATATATATATATAGATATAGATAGATATAGATAGATATAGATAGATATAGATAGATAGATATAGATAGATATAGATAGATATAGATAGATAGATAGATATAGATAGATATAGATAGATATAGATAGATATAGATAGATATAGATAGATAGATAGATATAGATAGATAGATAGAGATAGATATAGATAGATAGATATAGATAGATAGATAGATATAGATAGATAGATATAGATAGATAGATATAGATAGATAGATATAGATAGATAGATATAGATAGATAGATAGATAGATATAGATAGATAGATATAGATAGATAGATATAGATAGATATAGATAGATATAGATAGATAGATATATAGATAGATATAGATAGATAGATATAGATAGATAGATATAGATAGATAGATAGATAGATAGATAGATATAGATAGATATAGATAGATAGATAGATAGATAGATAGATATAGATAGATATAGAGATAGATATAGATAGATATAGATAGATATAGATAGATAGATAGATAGATAGATAGATAGATAGATAGATAGATATAGATAGATATAGATAGATATAGATAGATAGATATAGATAGATAGATATAGATAGATAGATATAGATAGAGATAGATAGATAGATAGATAGATAGATAGATAGATAGTGTTCCAATTTTTGATGAGTCCAATGGGCTCGGTCCGTAAATCTAGTGCTAAGGAATCGAATAAACAATGAACACTGTTATATCAAATTCTTTAATAATTCCGAATTATAAACAGGTTTGCTCTGCTCGCTGCACGTCGAATCCAAAAAGAAAGTTATCACAACTATTTTCCAAAAGTTGGTCGCCTCAATAAGAATCTCGTTTATGTGTTGGCGGATGTGGTGAAAGTCCCTTCCACAAAGAAAGGTGTGTTCTGCCAGGGTCGTCGGGTCACTCTTATAACGTGTCCAGGAAAAGCCCGGAGGTGGATCCGCTCCCCATTTCTTCTCCCGGCCCTTCACTCACTTTTCGGGACCCACTTTCCCATTAGTTTTTTTTCCTTTTTCTCTTCTCGCCACAACCTAGAATAAACTCCGCACTTCCTCCATTCTGACCCGGTTGATAGAAGGACAAACGGAAGGAGAGTTTACTTTCGGGGGGTGGCATTAAAAAAATTATACTCCCTGGTTTATCTCTTTTTCTTGTCGTACTTGAATTCTAAATCCCATTTCTCGACTGTCGTTCTCAGACATCGACGCCCGTCAAATGCACCAAGATGAGCTAGCTACTCCCACAGATTCAATGACGATTGGGTCGTTTCGAAATTACGCAATTTAAACTAAAATTTTAGATACTGAAAACTTTGCTATTTCTATGTTTTTTTACATTACATATTAGGATTGTGTTAAATATTGTGCGAAATTACGCCTGGTGTCTCATTTAAAGACAAATACGTGATGTTAGAAAAATATTTAGTAAATAACATAAAAGTATTTACATATTTTTTTGTAAAAGGCACTTTTGTTGAAAATATAAAATTCTAAAACGAAAATTTGATTTTTTTATATCTAAAAAATAGGGGGAGGGGGTATAGACACTTTTTACGGAGAAAAATATTTCGTTGAAGCGTCATCTATTGACACTTTCAAATTGTTACAAAAATGTACAATAATGTTTTGTGTTACTGCCATAATTTTAGTCTGTAGAATCCATCATTTTGTCTTTGAGTGTTGACAAAACTGCTTTCGCAAGTGTTTAATTCCAAAGCAAGCGTGCCGAACGATGGCCGATTGGTTAGGGTGCTGGCCTTCGCTACTGGAGTTCGTGGGTTCGAATCCCACTGTGGCATCGATGTTCGTAGCTGTTTGGAATCGGCTTTAAGCTGTAGGTTCCGGTCTCATTAGCCCTCGTGTTGCAAAAAAAGTAGACCGTAGCACTCCAAACCAAACCAAATAAGCCTGGTCTTCCCTTTCTCTACCGACTTAAGGGATAAAAGACTTATATTTGCCAAGACCCCGAATCGAACCTTTCACTTGACGTTCACTCGATTTTAGAGTTTTGAGAAAGAATCGCAATCCTCTTTCATGGAGGATAAGAAGCATAGTTCGCAGCGCCAGTAAATTTCCAAATACGTCCTCCAGTTGTCGATAGTTTAATTTAACCGACAGTTTAACGTTTAAATTTAACGACAGTTAAATTTAAACGCCGATCATTACAAAGTAGGAAATCTCCGTATGAAATTCCTTTAAAAGATTTGTTCTGTATCGTCTATTTATACGCTTTGTAGTGTCGAGAAAAGAAAGTCGAGCAGCACAAAGAGATAGCAATAGATGAAACAAACGATTTGAGCTACCTTTCACGTGAACAAATAAAGAGAAAAGTTTAATTTTTGTTCTTCTGCATGTTTCGTACAGGGAGTCTTTAGATCGAGAACTGCTGCTGAAAGCGACTATCCTTGTCAGCGGAAAGATTCCACAAGACTTCTGAAGCGAGTATCTCTTTTTGTAAGAAATGTAAACTTAACCTCTGTTAGAATGGCTACTTATTTGTTTCATAAATGAGTTTGCATGTGGGCACATTCTGTCGACGAACCTCATAATTAGACTGAAAGAGTTAAACTCTCAAAAATGATTTTTCAACAGCAGGATTTTGATGATAGTGTGGCGACTTCAATGTTCTTGAGTAAAGAAGTCTTATGAAGAATAATCACAGTCACAATAGAATTAGAAAGCACTTTTATTTTTTCTGGAGTGAAGATATTCATTTTTTATATTTATACGATTCGAGTTGAAACTCTAAAGGAGTTTTGTGCCGAAACTGAAACGAAATATCAACAAATGCTCGGCTATAGCAAAACAAGATGGCTTACTCTTATGCCTGCTTTGGAGAGGGTTTTAAAAATGTATCAGCCTTCAAAAAGCTACTTTTTGAGTATTGAAAAATGTCCCATGTAACTAAAAAACATTTTTGAAGATCCCGCATTCCAATTGTGGTTTTATTTCTTACACGATCAGTCAGCAAGTTTTTACCAAGCTGTCTTAAAACTTGGTCAGACTGTATCGGCAATTGAACCTGCCAAAGAAATCAATCAATTAAAAGACAATTTTACTCAGAAACAGACCAATGAGTTTTTTCCATTTATGGTCCGTCAATTAATCTTAAAATTGAAAGATAGTGGTACTGATATCTATGAAGAATTTTATAAAACAAGCCGTGAATATCTGGAGTAGTGGACTTGGTTTCTTACCAAAGAAATGGAGATATTTTATTGGACAGATTAAAAAATGGTCTCCACATGGGAAGACATTGAAAAATCTCTGGATGTATTAATTGAAAAGAAATATATTGACTGTAGTAAAAATACTGAAGTTTTTGACAAATTTTCATTAATTTCTAATTACATTACATCGCAAAAAATAACGGAATGGAATAATTTAAATGCTTCCATGCAAATCCGTTGGGTGGAAGTATTCAAACACTTTCGCGCCAACAATCTTCAGCATAAAACTCTGTAATTGAATGTATTTTATGTTTGCCTGTTACAAATGCTCCAGTAGAAAGAGTATTTTCTATTATGAACAAATTGTGGCATCTGAGAAAACCCAGTTACAAATTTCAGTTCTAAAGGCGATGTTGATAATTAAAGTGAATATAAAAAAAACGAGCCTAGAGTTTTATTCTTACTTAAAATAGTCACCAGCTATATTAAAACAAATTTATTTTTCTGATAAATATAACTAAACATTTTGGGTATCTATATTATGCGATTCGTAACTTTTAAGCCAACTAACTTTTTCTGAGTAAATAACTTTAAAAAAAGTGTAGTTTTTTTCATTGACACCTATGATTTCACTTAAATAAACCAGTGTCCCGTTTTGAGTCAAAAAATAAATGGTCACGTTACGTATATACAGTATACACAAAATGATTCTAATTCTCCCTAAACAAGTAGAAATGGAGAGGATTTTCATCGGGAACTGAATGGCCTCGACGATCACAGTCGAAAAAAAAAAGGTTAAATATTCTCACAAATGGGGTAGGCTCTTCCAGGGTGCAATGCAAACTCAATCTATCTCCCGGTGTCCGAGACTAAAAAGGATTGGTTAGGACGCTGATCGTCGGTACCGGAGTTCGTGGGTTCGAATCCCGGTATGGCATGGATGTTCGTAGCCGTTCGGAATCGGCTTTAAGCAGTAGGTCCCGGTCTCATTAGCCCTCGTGTACAAAATAGCAGACCTTAGCGCTCCAAATCAAACCAAATCGAGACTAAAAAGCTGGGTCCGGTAAAAAATCACGGAATCCTCCACAAGGTCAAAGCACCTCCGTAAAAAAAATCTCGAAAAGTCCTAAGTCGCAAAATTCTAGGCTTTTTATACCTGGGAGTCAGTGACGGTCCCGTCAGCCCTTTTTTTTGGTCAGTTACGATTCCATTTACCTGAGAAATCCAGCTAAAGTTACAGCTAGTTTTTATTAGTTGAATTCTCATTCGTTGGCTCTCCCGATTGAGGCTTCTCCAGGCAATTATCCGGAGGTCATTACCAGCAACCGATCAGGGCGTAGCGCCTATTCAACTGAACTGTCACCATCCCAGACACTCTGTAGCAGCGCTATTGTAGCCGGTCGGAACAGGAGGTTTCAAATCAGCTGATTTCGGTCCTTAGTTCTGGACAAAGAGGGGTTTTCAAAACATATTTAAATAGTCAGTTGAATGTATATAGGAAGTGTAAGTTCTTTTTTTTTTCTTATTTGAAATAATTTATTTTAAAAATCTGCCTTTCACTGTTTGATTTTCTTTCCGATTTGCCAAAGTTTACTGCTTAACATAAATTTTATCACTTAGGACTGTAGATAGATTAGATCAATAATTTAAAGCATTAATTTTTTTTCTGTATTTTGACCATGTTTGGGGCATTGTGTTTCCTTAAAACAGAATCTTATCAAGACAAATTGATAATTTGGATATTAAGTATGATTTGTCTGAGTTGTTGAAATGCGAGGATACTGATAGAACGTCAAAAAAGGGAAATTCTTGTCTCGGGGTAAGCCGGAATTGTGGATCTTTTCTTTGCTCTTACAAGGTTGACATAATTTTGATTAAGTATTAATGACCCAATTTTTTATAGGTATCTTTACGAGAACATCCAGATTACCAACGGAGGCATTAGTGATAGACCACCCGGAAGAATCACCTTTCAAAATTATTATAGCCTTTATATAGGCTTTTTATACCTGGGAGTCAGTTACGATTCCAGTCACCTGAGAACATCAGTTAAGGTTACAGCTAGTTTTTTAGTTGAATTCTCGTTCGCTGGCTGTCCCGATTCTCGAACCTCGATGCAATTTTCTGGGCTCATTAGCGCAACCGATCAGAGGCGTGACGTCCATTCAACCGAACTATCAACATCCAAGACATGACGTCACCATGCTATTGTCAACGGATCGAAACGGGAGGCTCCCGATCAGCTGATTTCGTCCGTTAGTTTTGGACAACGGGGGGGGGATCTTCAGAATAGTACTGTAGTTTCGATTCCGTATAGAGGTTTGGTGGTACCCTTGTCCGATTACAATCCCAGGGTTTCGGGTTTGAAACAGGCAGATGCCAGAAACATTTTCCTGTTTCAACATCCTCGATGGTCGAGAGGTAGGCAGGCGAAAGAGAATCCCGAGAGAAAAATAAAATACCTCCTCATGAATATTATCTAAATGTAGAAGAATCTACGGCTCGATATCTAGAACAACCACTTAATCTGCCAGCACGTTACGACCGTGAGAATCTAATCCAAATCAAACCAAACTAAACCATACTTTTCTTTCACGCATTAACAGTTAAAACTAAGCAGGATTTTGAGTATTTTTTTCTGTATAAATAACACTGGCTGGTAATTTTCTTTTCGGGGGAAGAGAGATATGAATTTCAGCAAAAGAGTTCAAGTCCTCGAACCTCACCGCAAGTGTTGAGGTTTGCGTAAAAAATAGTGTTAAGAGTGGATATTATTCTTGTTAAAACACATGAGAATTGGGGTAACTTAATCGTACCTTCAAAGAATTAAGTTGTCGTCAGTAATCCTATATTTTTACAAACGTGCACATTTTATATAATTTGTGACTTGAATGCAATTTCTTTTGGCGGGCCGCAGTATATGTGTTTCAAGTGAACATATGAAGCAAAACATTATTATAGTTCAATATTGCTATTCGTAGATTAGCATTAGAACTACTTGAGTAATTATGACAAAAATAAGGAAAGAGACAATCGAATAATATTAGATTTGCTATGGCAAGTGTGATATTTGTTTTTATTATAAATGTTGCGAATTTCGTCACGGGTCGCTATTTTGTCCCCCTGTCCTAAAAGAGCATTTGTGTTACCCGCGATGAGGTTTAGTTTCGTTTGGTTTGGAGTGCTACGGTCTACTTTTTGAAACACGAGGGCTAATGAGACCGGGACCTACAGCTTAAAGCCTATTCCGAACGGCTACGAACATCCATGCCACTGTGGGATTCGAACGCACAAACTCGGGTACCGAAGACCAGCACCCTAACCAATCGGCTATCGTTCAGTCAAGCTATGAGGACAAATAATGTTATCTGGTTTGTACAGAACAGATGTTACATATTGCGATGCGCCACACAACGTCGCGGACACCGTTCCATTTTGCTTACATCAGCGCTCAATTCAAGACAGTAAAATAGAATACACAATAATTTTATTTGTTTAGAACAGGGACGTAGCAAGACTTTTTCGTAGAAGAACGGTTATCCCCTGTGACGTATACGGGCCCTGTTTTAGGTGACACAATGAAGAATCAGGTGTTTCTTGAATAATTGATTTATTTACACCTCTGCTATATACACGAAAAAAACAATATCAGTTCACAAGTATGTGATTCGATGCACGCAGGCCTGAGTAGAGATGTACAATAAATGCCGAAATGTTGGCTATCCGACGGAAGAAACAATTGGGTAGCTCACGCGAAACTTCTCTGAAGTAATTAAGTAGACAGTACACTCAATTAGACGAGATAAGTTGAAATAACAAATGGTTTCTTCGAAGAATATCAAAACACAGAATTCCTAAGAGGAATATGCAATCAATTCCGAAGAGGATTGTATTAAAAGAAAACCCAAGGCACAGGGTATCGTTATCATTCTCAGCAAGAAATATATCCCAAGGTGGGATTTTCTATAGGAAAAAATCTCCTATGGAGAGACTGGTAAAGACGACCTCCGAGTTATCTTACTTTAGCTACCCCTCAAAAGAAAGGATTCCAAGGTGGGATTACAGCTAAGAAAACTCTTCGATGGACTGGTCAAGGTGACCTCCGAATGAGCTGGTTGCTAGCTAACAAACTAGCTCTTTTAAAAGAATCTTATCTCGTCTCTTTTTTAGGGAAGAGGCTTCTAATAGAGGGGTCCTCACCCACAATTTCATCCTTGGATCATCTGGCGATGATCTCACGTTCATCCAACTGGATTTTGTCTGGGCTAGACCCACCGCCGCAAACCCTGGAGTCTCTGGAATTTCGTGTTGGCGAAGATTCAATGTCGGGCAATCCCTTGTGGTTCCAATGATCATCTTTCTGGCTCTCAGTCGGGGCGCCCAGTCGTCTGATCTGTTGTTTCGCTACTGTAGGACACAAAAATCTAGACATCGTGGTGCCGGGGGAGGCAAAACATTTGTCTCCGCATAAGACAAATCCATCTCTCAAAGCAGAGTCTTTGATGTAGGCACACCTTCTAAGGCACGCCGTTACACCCCCTTTGACTCACACCTGAATAAATACAGCGACCCTTATCCATGTATACAACACTCCTTATGGGGATTATAACATACCGCAGCTTCCCTATATCGCTCCGTCACCGACTTAGAAGGATTTTCGCTACATCGTGGAAGTTAATGACACTCAGGTAACAACACCACAAGTATCTTCTGCTGTTTAGGATTTCCGAATTTGAGTTTGGTTTAGTTGAAACCACTACAGTCCAAAGTGTTTCTATTCTAGGGGTATTTCACACGGTACCTACTGCTTAGCGTCAGTGATGAATGACTACGAATTCCATGCCAGCAGCGAGATTACAACCCATGGATACTAAGCCAAAAATTGTATCAATTAGGTTAATTTTTGCTGTGATTTCGGTCGATATTTTAGGATTTTTTGAATTTCCCATGAATCTGATTTTTCCGCAGGTGCGTCCACAAGAATCTGGAGTAATAAACTTCCCTTTAGTGACTATGTTTACAGCTGGTAGCAAATAAATTTGTGTCGCTACTTTTCAATATTTTTTTAAAATGACATCCTATGGTGTTTCAATCTACACAAATGAAGATGGGGTTAACGAGGTTAAAGTTAACGAGGGAGTTGTTGAAACTAATTTTTTTTTATTCTCGGTAGTTTTTAATAACTTATATTTAACACTAGATTCACGGGCAGAATCAATTTGGCTCATTAAAAATTGGATCACTATATATATATAAAACTTTACTATCACTTTTCAAAAACATACGTTGGTTTTTAGTGAAGTAATAAAATATGTGTAAAATTTCATTCCTGTTCTTCGCAGACATCTTCATTTCGCATTATCAAATGGGGTAGACCTATTTTCAAGGTTGGGAGCCCATTGGACTCATAGAATGGTTTAACGGGGAATCGCATAACACGAAATTTATGGGTCCTATCAGGCCTGGGATATTTTCCGATTGGCTGAAGAGCTAAGAAGTCAATATAGAGAAGAAGTCGAGAACACTTCCATTCCAACGACAAAAATGCATGCTACTGACGCACGGAAGAAGGGTCCAGTTCAACCATCGTGCAAAACAAACAAATGTAGAAACCGTTGTGCTCAATGGAATAGAAATGTTGGCGGAAAATGCGTTTCAAAAACAGATTTTATATGTAAAAATTGTTTACCATGAATTTTTCGATAATAAACATTTTATTTAAATTCTTTTGGAACCATTTTCTTTGCAAAAACTTGAATTTTCTAGTATGAGTCAAATGGTCTCACATCAGTAAAAATAGATATACGTTCAACATCCATAAATATAGTGTTAATATATTTATCAATAAATACTCACTATGAAAAACACAAAAGTTAACACAAAAGTTAATTATAAGTATGAATTTTTGAATTTTAGATCAACTGCCATCCTTTCTTCAGAATAATCCATACGAAAAGCAGGTCAAAATCACATCACCTTGAAAAACAAATCTAATTGGTTCAGCAATTTAATCCGAGCCAAATAATACTTTAATAATCCCGCTTTCTATTCTTTAACAAGTTAAAAATATATATACAGTGAAAACCGCTTAAGGAGCTTTATCACCGTTCCAGTTCATTGTGAGATTTAATTTTTTTACCTAACGTAGATACAAAAGATAAAAGTGGAAAAACTGACTCATAATGCAGAATAGTAATAAACAGCATTTCTTTACAGTAGAAATTGTTCCAAGTTAAAGGGATGGTGGACATTACAAAGAATTTTTATAAACTTTTGATTCGGACTTTCAAAAATTTGTACACATATAAATGGAGCTAAAGTAATCGTATAAAACGTTTTTCTTAAAATCATTTAACTTTCTCTCTAAGTAATTTTTATAGAATTTTGTTTGATTTTTAAAATGTTTCTTTTGCGACATCCTTTTTCATAGATTCTTACAAATTTTTTTACCAAATATTCCTAATAAATATTAAAATAAATTTGGGTACATAAATTTTTAACTTAATTTGAGTTTTAATAATGTAAATAAACACATTGAGTGCGGGTCCATTTCGCAGCGGAATTGTACCGAGAGCGAGCGTTATTATATATATATATATATATATATATATATATATATATATATATATATATATATATATATAACGCTCTCTCTCTCTCTCTCTCTCTATATATATATATATATATATATATATATATATATATATATATATATATATATATATATATATATATATATATATATATATATATATATATATATATATATATATATATATATATATATATATATATATATAAACTTTCGCGAGGATAAAAAAAAAGTTAACTTTAAATCTCAATTGATTTTTTGAATCAACCTTCCCGTTCTGTGGTTCCGCAGCGACTGATGTCAAAACTAGTTTTTATTTGTCTCCATTTTTCCAGAATGTATGCAGTAGACAAGAACATTCGGATTCATTTTCCTGTATATACCGTTATCTTTGTATCCACAAACAAACCATGTTTTTACACTAACACGTACTAGAACGTGGCCCGCGCTAAAGTATCCATCGTCAGAAAACGTACTAGTACGTCTCCCGCATACTATGTGTTAAATCCTAGTTATTGAGGTGAACAGGACTACAAATATTTTTTATAAGTGAACTATTCAATATGTATAGAAAACAATACTTAAAAACGTTCGAAAAATCCTTTTATTAGTAATAATAAAAGAAAAGTAAAAGAAATAATTGAAAATTAGTTCGAAAGAAACATTTTGCAAATCAACAAATTATTTAAAAAATTATTGTTGATCATTTAAAATGAAATAATTGTTATATAAATAATATCTAACGTAAATGAAAATCCATACCTTATTTTCCTTCTATACAAATTCTAAAGATAAAACGAAAGTTTAAAAAAAAAATTGGTTAGTACGCGGTGTGCTAGTATCAATGAACTCCTTCGCGACCAACGTCTCGTATACACAACGCAGCGATTTCACTCTTATCGGTCCAACGTCGCCTCCACGCGATGGTCTCCGGTTGATATTGAGAGACCAGCGTTGCGTATGCGTAATAGGAGATCTGAACATTTTATTTGAATTTTTAAATGCTAGATTTAATTACTATATGGCGTAAAAGGCAACGGTTTTCACAACGGTCGATTCGTATAGCATTTACCTGCTGGTCCTCAAGGCTTTAAAATATTCTTAGATGACTTCATTTCTATCCCATTGTCTCACATTTGAATCAAAAATTATTTTCTAATTGAGTTTAGATTAAATTCTTTATATGCTTCATGTGACATCATTATGTTTAGTAATATAAAAATGTCGTTAAAAATTTAATTTAAAAAAAATAAAAAGTTTCAACGTCCTTTGTACTATTAAGAAGTTTTAATCTCGTGGTCTCTTATTGACCAGGTGCCACTGTACGCAATTTTTATCTAAGCCATTACACGAATGACGTAATAATTAATATTTTTTGACGTAAACGCTTGTCGTATATTGGAATATGGCGATTGACCACAAAAGCAATTCATAAGTGAGGGGCTTTATCAAGTTGGTAAAGGGTGGACCCTCAAAAGGGACGAGGGAGGATGTGTGCGTTCTCCGATTTATGGGTTCGGATTGGTCTAAAAATGTAACTAAACAACCAAGCCCCATTACAGTCAGCGGTCCGCGTAAATTTCGTTAAATGGTAACCAATGTGTAACGGCGTGACTTAACGGTGTGCCTACATCAAAGACTTTGCTTTGAGAAATGGACTTCGCTTATGTAGAGACAAAGGTATTGTTTTCCCAGGCACCACGATGTCTAGACTTTACTGTTCTACAGTAGCGAAACAACAGACCAGACGGCCAGGCGCCCAGATTGACAGCCAGAAAGATGATCGTCGGAACCACAAGGGAACTCCACTAAGTTGGATCTTCGCCGACACGAAATTGCGGAATCTCCGGGATTGCGGCTGGGGATTGTCTAGCCCAGACCCATCCAGTTGGTTGAAGGGGAGATCATCGCCAGATGATCCAATGATGAAATTGTGAGTGAGGTCTCCTCTTAGAGACGTCTCCCCTAAAAAGAGACTACATAAGATTTTTTTAAATAAGTAGTTAGCTAGCAACCAGCTCATTCGGAGGTTGCCTTGACCAGTCTCTCTATCGGAGAGTTTCCTAAGCGATAATCCCACCTTGAGATCACTTCTTTGAGAATTAGCTATAGTCAGCTCATTCGGAGGTCGCCTTGATCAGTCTCTCCATCGGAGAGTTTTTTTTAGCTAAAATCCCACCTTTGGCTATATCTCTTTATGAGATTG
This sequence comes from Pardosa pseudoannulata, assembly GCA_032207245.1. Classification (NCBI taxonomy): domain Eukaryota; kingdom Metazoa; phylum Arthropoda; class Arachnida; order Araneae; family Lycosidae; genus Pardosa; species Pardosa pseudoannulata. The sequence continues at coordinate 71,329 of JAGEOH010000128.1, forward strand.
ATAACGATACTCTGTGCCTTGGGTTTTCTTTTAATTCGATCTTCTTCAGGATTGATTGTGTATTCCTCTTAAGAATTCTGACCTTGGTTTATCTTCTTCGAAGATACCCATTGCTACTTCGAACAATCTCGTCTAATTGAGTGTACTGTCTACATAATTGTAACCGAGAACTTTTCCGCGAATCTACCGAATGGTTATCTTCCGTCGGTTACTAAACCATTCGGCGGGTCGTTTACGTCTCTATTGAGGCTTACGTCTGTTGTATCACATACTTGTGAACTGTAATTGAATTGTGTGTATATAGAAATGTGTTTATAGCTTTGCGGTGTAAATAAACCAGTTAATCAAGAAACACCTGCTTCTTCATTGTGTCATCTAAAACAGGGACCGGATACATTACAAATGGCAACAGTCCCAGCCTTTTAAAAGTGAAAATGCTTCTACATTTTGTTATGCTCCATAAATCTATGCTGCTGTGAGACAGAAAACGAAATTCCCAAGTGAAATATGTGACGCGTTTGAATTCTTTGGGATTTTTCCTTTCAATTTTGTCCAACCGACTACTCTGTTTTTGTTGCACATACTTTTTCATTTCCCAAAGGAAAAACAAGGTCGGAGGCCGATCTCTTAATGATCCCAAGGCGCCCTAAATCAAAGCAAAGGTATAATCCCTTCTTTTCTTACCGATTTGCATCAAAGATTTGTGCGGTTTTTCCTTCGCACGTAATTGATCGCCGTCGGATTGTTTGAACACAGTTATAGCGAAACTTGCATAAACGGTTCCCCCTTCCACCAGACCTTGCTTGCTCGAGACAAAACGTGGATATCTTAATGACTTCATACCAGACACTCCGAAAATCGATTGTCATTGAGCACATCCCTCTGCTCTAAGACCTTGACACGCGGTGCTTTATTTTTTTCTTTCGAATCTGCGTTCATGACTCAGGCAAATCCCTCTTTTGCGGTATGTTCCGTAACTCCTTTTGCTACCGCTGTGAGGGTGAAAGGGCAACAGATTACTCCGAAAACAAAACGTAATACACATGAATAGAGATTTACACACATGCGTGAAAAAAACAAATAAAAAAAAGGCCGCGTGCTCTACGAAGCGTTCAACTCCACTTGCGCCTAAAATACGGCTCATGGTCAGTGAAATAAATGTTTCACAAACTTTTTTTTTCTCTTTTCGCGGTTTCGACCCCGATTCCTCCTTTGAGCTTTTTTAAGATGTGGCCCCAGGGGGTGTTTGCGGCCATTTCATCAGGGGAGCCCGCACTTTCTCCACTTCTCCCCACAAATGTGTGGTGTAATGGGTGTTCGGGCTTGGGAAACTTCAGAGATTGCCGTAATTTCCGCCACTCCGCTGAGACGGGGTTCGTTTTCTTCTTCCCTTCCCCCCTTCCCCTTCTTCTCCCGTTCTAATCAGGGGATGTATTTGGGTTAAAGACGTCCCTGCGGCCAATTTGCGCCACCGCAGCAACTTCGGGAGCTCCGTTCGAACCCACTACATGAGTTTCCGAATGGATTCGAGAGGCACTAACTCATGTAAAAGCTCGATCTGGAATAGGCTCCCCATGAGAGTTCTCACAGCTCATGCGCTCGTATTTGGCACATTTTTTCACTTGGCGATCATTTCTATGAAAGTATAGTAAACTGTGTATTGTTGCTTTTGGACTCTCAAGTAGCTACGATCACTTTGATTTCGACCACGTGTTCAATATATTTTGACTGTCGATGATTTGTCATCAGTGAAACTAGAAAATTATTTTTAAAAAAATAAACAGTAGCCTAGCATATAAACTGTTTTTGCTTACATTTATTTAATTTAAAAGAAAAGCGACCAAAGTCGTTTAAGAAAACAAAATTATTAATTATAACATGAAACTTATTTTTTATAATACTGTATATAATACATATTTATCAAAGATTATGGTTTAACTGCATTCAATGATGTTTTTTACATTGTATATATTGAAAGATTAAAATAATATGACGCGATAATAAAACAAAGTCTGAATCAATCGTATGTCTGATTGGTAATATCCTCTATTTTAAGTTTTCTTCGCATCCCGAGGCAGAGTGAGAGCCCATTCTACGTATTTATTTCAATGGGAGATTATTTCCTACACTAAACAAAATAGCGATAAACTACTAATTTTAGTAACCCTTATAACATATAAGAGTATGGGCATACGGGAGCCTATTCTATGTTGAGAAGCTAGTACTAACTCATCGCGTAGGTAGTTCCATTTCCTGTAATCAGCACTCTGGTGTTCGTTCGAAACAAGCAGACGAACAAGGTCCAACAGGTGGTTCGCTTTTGATAAATGAATTCAAATATCAGATGTCTGGCTGCAATGTACACTAACGTAACCAGAATTTTTTATCCAGAAGGTCCAAAATCTTAATCCAATGTACAATAGTCTATCAATCTAATCAAAAAATCATTTTATATAAACACAAACACACATACAATGTACATACATACGTTTTATACGTTTATACTTTTGCATGCATACATAATACGTCATAAAAGTATAGGCAATGTTATACTGCATTTCACTGTGACCTGAGAAATACACAGTCTGTATCGGTTATATGGCCAGCTCATCTGTCCAGAAAAATCAAACCCTATAAAAAGATGTCCCAATCTGTGGAACAATACAACCCTATTGAATTGTGGCATGATTATATTCACCTAATAAACAATTATACTTTTAAGAACGTTTTAAAAATTAATTCGAGAAGTAAAAACTACATTAAAAGTATGCAATATTTTTTGGGACAAATTTATTAGCTTACTTTACTAATCAAAGTACAGCACACGTACATACATACATTCATGTACATTCATGTTATTTTAAAATGATCAGATATACAAGTTTGATTCCTCTTGTTCGTTGTTAACACCACTTTTTCTAAGTCCCCCATAGCTTTTAAACGATCATCTGCCGCTTCAGAATGAGTAAAACAGCACCTGAGGTCATGTATGAGAGAAATCACTTCAGCTAATAAACAGACAGATGTCCACTCGCTATCAGGGGGACGAGAACTGAGAGAGGTGGAAAACTCTCACGATGAGTCTACACAAACAAGAAAGGGGGAAAGGGAGGAAAACGTGGAAAATAAAGACTTGAATTCAGGTCTTCTCTTATTTCGCCCGGACTTCTTAAAAGAAAAAAAAACGGAAACTCGTTGAAAACATGAAACTGACCCTGTAACCGGTAACAAGAAAAAGAAAATGACTGTATAAGAGGTGCGCTTTAACACGGGTTTCCTCTTAAGTTAGACGAGACTTTATAAAACTGGCCCTATAAGCGGGTAACCCTAAAGCCGGTACTAACTGTGCATGCAACAGTGTTGTGTCTCTTAATTTACGTTCCAAGATTTTATCAAGCTTAAATTTTCCTGTAAAATACTGGAGTCTATTTAATTTACGTTCCGATATTTACCAAAGGAGTTGAAACTAAATTTTATGAATGACGAGGAAAATAAAAAAAAAAATTTTTTTGAAAGGAATTATGACAAATCCTTTCTTCTTTTACAAACTTACATACCTTGTGTGACAACAAGATTCAAAAGCCGCAAGGCATATTCAATGCATTATAAACTACTGTTTTATAAATGACTAAAGTAAATTAATTCTTATAGTTATTGAGACCCTCTTGTTCAAATCTTCATCCGCATGCACTGAAAGTAATGAATAATTTATCAAACACTTGTGACTAGTTCTATGGAAAAGAAATTTTGCGGTTGAAAACGATTTTTTAATATCTGCAGGAAAAACTAGTAGTGCATTCAAATTTTATTAAATTTAAAAAATCTTGCATTCCATACACTAAAAATATTTCAGATTATATGTAGACTCCCCTCCCCCCCCATAAATAAGTCTTTGGTCAGGATCTCATTCGAATTTTCACTGCTCTTTTTGTTCTTTTCGCTCTCTTTGTGTGAACCCAAAACTAAAAGATTACAATTTTTCAAACATCAAACCTCATATTTTTCAATTAACACTTCGCATGAGGGCAACGTATTTTTACGTTTTTTTTTGTAGTCTATCACTGGAGCGCAGGTCACTTAAAAATACGTAATGAGTAGATTAATGGTGGATACCCGTTCACCACCACAAATCTACTCAATAGTAAAATTATATGTATGTGTGACATTATATACCTGTTGCTATGCAAGGCTTTGCATTTTTTCTTTCCACAAGTTATGATTGTCGAGTGACTTGGCCTTTGGTTGCGTTATTTCGTCTTCCATCGAATCCGTAGCTCCAGAACGTACGAGTCGTGTTTTGTCCATTGGAAGCTTGGTTTTTTGTGGTCGAATACAAAATGAATAAAATGAGAGGTCGTGACAAACGGAGTGATGAAGAAATAGGCGCCGACAGAGGATCGGGCTTTCATTTTAAAATTCGTTTATTTTTGGGATTTCGAAAAAAATTTTTTTGTTAAATAATCACACAATCTATATTAAAGTGTTAAAAAAAAAGTTTAGTTCCTAAAATCAAAGTAGTTTTCGATGCACTGCGATGTTTCTGAATCACTCAACTTTCGCGTGATTCACGAAAAAACGCTCGCTGCACGCGTAAGTGGGCTTTGAAGTATACCCGCATGCTAGTGTTAATATTTTATATAAATTTTGATTAAATATAAAATGTTTCAAAAACTGCCTTAATGACAGTAGTAACTGTTCATTTAGAACATGCGAATCATTTTGTTTCATATGCCGGTGCTGTATTTAAAATTTACAAGGAATTTTTTTATATAATAAATATGTAATTTGAAGTGCAAAAAGGAAGAATGGGATTTACAGGTTTGATATGAACTATATTAGATATTAAAATAAATAGAAAAAGTGTTCGTACCCCCAGAAGTATGTTTATTTTGTTTTGTTTTTTACTACGGTTCGATACACCCCATTTGGTTCTAATGCTATTTTTTGAAATTGGTAAATATGTATTTAATAAATACTTTTAAATATTAAAAATGGGATTAGTAATTGCTCTGCTTGCTGCATTGAGAAAAAAAGCGCTTCTGTCAGAATTTAGTTAAGCCACCCTAGGTTAGCCATCCCGAGAATAACAATACCATTTCCGAGTGCTACTAGTAACTAGAGATTGACGGTTTCTCGATCTCTGGTGAATGCTGTTGTAATCTACAGTGGGATATCCTCTTAACAAGGTAGCGACATATTTGTTACGTGCCTCAAAAGACTCAAGGTTCTTAAATATATCAATTATGAACTGGAAAACTGTTTATGAAACTTTTAACAGTTCCTATTGCATTACAAATGACAGAACAAGATGAAAACCTCGTTTTGGGAGACCTTGCCTCTTTCCATTCATAATTTCGGTTATGCGACTGCTTATTTTTGATGCATGGCTTTTTAATGGAAACTCTCATTTCAGTTTAATGATTCTTTTGTGGTTAGTTGCAGTGTCTGGCCTCGTATTCACACCACAACCACTTGAGGCATCTTGTGACCTTCGCTCAGCACAGATTCTCTCCAGGAAAGCGGAAATTTGACACAAAATCGGGATAGGGAGGGAATAAATTCGGAAGAGTTCTGCCATTGTCGATTTCTCACATCCATCCAGTTGATATTCAAGTTTTGAGACGTGCACTATGGGGAAGGTAATCGTGACTTTAAATTACCTTCGTCAGGATGTTTTGTTTCACTTGACAAATAAAGAGGAATTTGAAGGTTCTGAAAAATACTATTTAATTTGGTCGGTTCTACTCAACAGTGACGTGCAAGCTTAAAAAGAGAACTGAATGTATTGTCATTTCTGTAATGATATGAGTCTATCCGTTTTTGAACCTCATTTTAACTGGAAAAGGAATATTCTCAATGTATTCAGAAGGAACCCATCCTTTTATTTTATTTTCTTTCGCCGTTGTTTTAATTTCCGAGATTTCTCTCTCATCCACTTAGGGAAATGGGGAATGAACAAAGGAATGGGGTGTTACACGTTCCTGGAATTTGTCAGAAATACGCACACTCTGCTGGTGGTCAGTGGTTGTCAGATAATCGGAAGACAACACATTCTTATCGGAACTGAGAAGGAGATTATTCACATTTTATGCCTTAAATTTGCAAAAAAAACTACCAGAATTCTCAAGAAATGATATAAAATCCTTCGGATATGACCTCTGAAGAGTTCGAGTCATGGGTGAAAGTAGATCGAAACATTCCAGTAGCTTCCACATGAACAGAATCTGAAGTCTGTCAGATTGTCATAGGAAAAAAGACGAACTGATATGTCACATGAATAATATCTGGATATCGAGTCACCTCCTATAAGTGCTGAAATGAGAAATGCATCGAAAGTGTCGAAACGTGGAGTACGACACCCCCTCCCCCGATGACTTCAAAAAACATGATGATGACGAACAATTTATGAATGATCCTCTTAGAAAAAATAGTAGACAGTCAACAATAGATCATTTTTTAGTTATGTATACAATTTTTATGTTTCAAAGGATAATATATACATTACATAAATATAAAATACGTTTTTCATTTTATTTTGAAATGTAGTACGTGTGAATTAAAGAAGGGGGGGGTAAATGTGTCTCACTCTGCATATCGTTTATTGTTATCAATCGGTTATTGTTATCAAAATCACGGTGTCCCAAACGGATTCCATTAAGCGGAGTCCACTGTATTAATGTTACGTAGCTGAAAAGAAGGTCACGCAACAGTACTGTCGTACGTGTAGACGTAAACGTCGAGTGCGGCGAATGGAGTTGCACTCCTATTATAGCTTTCATTTCTTTTTTAATATCCCGCTTTATGTGTGCAAAAGAGCGAGATCGGTAACGTTTCCCTGTTCGTTAAACTTCCCTCCACTGCTCGGCGTGCTCTACCTTTCCTCTTCGGCCATATGGCACTCATTAGCAGGCAAGCCAGTGGTCAAGGAAGCAGCCCGACTCCATCTGTGAGACCTGCATACTAATATCGTTCGCTCTCAGGTGCAAGTGACGAGAATAGCAACCCGGAACATGATACTAAATGGTTCTTTTAATCTCCCCGAGAAGCGTGCCTCAAAACCAATCCTCGGGTGAAACCGACCGATTACTTTCAGAATGGAACATTTCTCAATCAAATCCAGCTTCGAAAGCGGTGCAAGCGAAGTCGCGTCTTGTGTATCGTGTAGCCAGGAATGTTACGTCTACAAGTTTTGTCTTCTTTTCATTTGTGTGAACTTAGGGATTCAAATACAGTAGACTCCGCTTAATGGGATCGCGGTTAACATCGCTTATTCTTATCGAAATCACTGGGTCCCGATTTTTTCTATGCATTTGGATGTTAAAATAATCGCTTTATGGAATCGTGACATCGGTTAATGTTATCCGTTTTCGAACCTCAATTTAACTGGCATAGGAATATTTACAATGTATTCAGAAGGAACCCCTTCTTTTCTTTCCCTTCGTGCTGTTTGAATTTCCGATAATTCTACTTCTTCCACCAAGGGAAATGGGATTGATTAAAAGAGTGGGAAATGACACGTTCCTGAAATTTTTCAGAAATACGTACACCCTGCCGGTGCTCAGTGGTTGTCAGATAAGCAGAAGGCAACACATTCATCCACTGTAGTTAAATATTTATATAACGACGTCCATATAAAATCCGAGAATCTATAAAATTATTATGGATTTGCAATAACAAACATAATAACAAAACCTTTATGTCCAAGACGTATTTATAGAGTGTGGTCCCGGGTTGTGATCTGGCCCCTACCCGGAATATGTTCATTGCATTGCAAGGTTTTTGAAACCTATTAAAATTAACCTAAATCGCTAGTTTTCCCTGCAAGGGTGGAAAGATCGTTTTTAGTCGTGAAAAGAGTAAACAGTTTTTAGGTTTGGCGACGGAGTTACCACGGCTGTCGGTTACTTAACTGAGGGAAACAGTTATTGCGTTGTGACAACTTCAATGTTCTTGAGTGAAGAGGTATCGTGAAGAAGGATCACAATCATAAAACAATTGAAATCACTTTTATTTTCCTGGAGTAAATACTGGTTATACACAAAGGGATTCTAATCTCCCAAAATAAGAAGAAATGTAGAGGATTGTTGCTTGCATAACATTACCACGAAGACCATATACGACGGAGAAAAATATTAAATAATCTCACAAAATAGGGAGTCTTTTCCAGGGTGCAACGCAAACCCAATCTATTCCCCGTTCGGTGTCCGAGACCCTGCCGCTCCTTATACGAGCGAATTTCATGAGTCTCTCGAACGTAATCGCTCAAAAGCTGGCTCCCGTCAAAAATCGCGGAAGCCTCCACGAGGTCAAAGCACCTCCGTAGAAAAATGTCGGAATGCCCCGAGTCGGAAAATTCTAAGCTTTTTATATTTGGGGGTCAGTGACGGTCCCACCAACTTTTTTTTTTTTTTTGCCAATTACAATTCCAGTTACTCGAGAACTCCAGCTATGGTTACAACTAGTTTTTTTAGTTGAATTCTCATTATGTAGCTGTACTGATTCCGGAATTCTCGAGGCAATCCTCCGGGATGATTACCGCTACCGATTAGGGGCGCGACGCCTATTCATATGAACTGTCAACATCCTAAAAACGGCGTCGCCGCTCTATTGTAGCCGGGTCGAAACAGGAGGGCTTCAAATCAGCTTAATTCGTTAGTTAGTTCTGGACAAAGGGAGGGGGGGGGCTCGCAGCATCAATCCAGCTTTTTCCCAACCTTTTTTGGCTCCTGCACCACTTGGTGGTACATCGTGCTCAATTGTAGAACTTTGTAAAAAGGATTCCATTTCTTGAAAATTGTTATTCGTAGTGTGTTTATTTATTTGCATTATACATTTTATAGGGTGACCATGTATTCACATCACACAATCATCGCATCATGTACTCTTATCACATAATGAGATAAGTGACATTGAAACACGCCTAAACCTCATGCTGGATTGCAAAATCACCGAAATTATAAACTCAATGTAACATATTATTTATATATATATATATATATATATATATATATATATATATATATATATATATATATATATATACATACCGGGGGGCCGTAAATAAACTAACAGTGCTTACAGTGTTCTGTAGCGCGATTTATTTGCGAGAATGACGCCACATTTTGTAGGAAGATTAAACAAGACGAGGGACCAAGGATTCCGCGAAAAAACAAATTAGTTCCAAAAGTCACAGTTAGTGGAATATTTCGCGCTGTGTAATAGAGAATAGAGTGTTAACAAATCCTTAAAATCTCTTACCCATCCTCGAAATGTCTTAATTAAAGGAGCGTCCTCGACTTAAAATCCTTTTGATCCATTTCCAAAAGCTTTCTGTCCAGTAGATGTCAATTGTCTGTCTATTCAACAATTTTTCCAGCTGTCGCCGGCAGATGGCTCTGCGTTAATTCGCTGAGTAAGTTTCTTCTTCCTTCTGTCTTCTCTCTCGGGTGCACCTCTGTTCGAGCAAAGTGATTTTTGTGTCTTTTCTCTTCTCTGTCGTTGACTCGTAAAGATGTCCGTTTTAGCAGCTCTGAAAGGAAGTTTTAAATTAAACGTGTGCTGTTCTCTTCAATGCGTCTAGACTGCACCGTTCGTTATTACTCCTAGCTGATCAGCTTTCTCCTAGGTAATACAAAGTAAATACAATAGGGGTCACATAAATATTGTGACCAGAGTGTATGTATGTGTATGTATGTGTGTGGGGGGGTTAGATTATCTACTATTTTGTTCTATTTCGTTTACTAATAGTGTTTAATAAAAACACAAAATTATAAAAAAAGAAAACTATTTTCGTATTATAATCAAAGTTTAAATAAAAAAAAATTATGAAATCCTTCTTGCTTGTTTGGAAGAACATACAGTTTTTGAAATTGGGTTCAAAAGAGGAGAAGTTGCCGAACGATGGCCAGATGTTCGACTGTACATATTTTGATGTACTGGAGTAAGGGTAAGTGAGGCCGTCAAGGATACAGGCTGAACATCTATTGAATCTTGGGAATCATTTATATACATCTATATACAGTATTCAGTAAATTCAACTGTTTCTGAAATCTCGTGCTGAGGTAAGCATTAAAAATGTAAAACCCGTGGGTACAATGAAGCTAGTAATTCTCGAACACAGGAACAGTTCGCTAATGAGTGCCTGTACGGGGCTCTGACACTATGATCTCCCGGTCTGATGATCCGAACAGTTGACTTCCACACTAAGGCTCGAAGCGCTCAGAGTACGTATTTCGCTGGAGTTCGTTGAGAATCAAAGGGTGCACGACGATCCAAAATGAGAGTGAGTGTCACTCTCAGCGACCTACTTCAAAGCACGAAGTAAAAAATTATTAAATATAACGGGAATGAGATTCCGAAGTCGAGGGTCGACTTCCCAGCGGAAATCAGAGACGGTGGCTCTCTCTGAAGAAAAGAAAGCTTCTGGCAATTCGGAGAGACAAGTGGACTCTTCTCGAGCTCCACAAAAACTGCTCCTTCTGCTTTCAGCCAATATTCTTATCTAGGGGTCACGATTGTCCCTGGCTTAATTCTATCAGGAACCTTTCAGATCCAGGGTGACGCAATTTGGCGTTCAAACGACCGCCTGGCTCAGCTGACGCGTTTCCAGATGTGGCCGAAGTTCTTTAAGTTAACCGATCCACCATCCTAAATACATGAGCGGCACCGTTAAGTTGGTCCATATGGGGGGAACAGTACTCGATTTATAATTATTACCAGAGTCTCTTGGTGGCAATAGATATCATAAAGACGTAGACTGGCTCCGGCGTACTAACAGCTTTTAATTTACTTCCACTTAAGCGACTGCCTCAGTTTTGTTGACGAACACCCGGTACACAACGGCTTTGTACGGACCGCTCGTTTCTACCTACTAGTACCTCTCTGAAGGTTTTTTCAAGGTCCCCTTTTATTCTTCTTTCTTTCGGATCGTTACAATATGAACAACTTTTCTGTATAATATTATTAAAATAATTTTTATGAATTATATAAAAAGTTTCTATGATATTATTAAATTTTTTTTTATTTTTACGACCGTCTTTCTTGATTATTTTTTGCTCACCATTCACCTGCCCCTCTTGTACCAGCAATGTTACGAGTACCACAGATTGGGAACTTTAAGCAACAGAAAGATAACATTTTATCATTCAGTAATCGACAATAAATAGTTCGTTGGCTTGAAACTACAGTGGACTCAGCTTAATGGGATCCCGGTTAATGTTATCAATCGCTTATTGTTATCGAAATCACTGGGTCCCGATTTTCTCTATTCACTTGTGTGTTAAAATGATCGCTTTATGGGATCGTGACATCGGTTCATGTTATCCGTTTTCGAACCTCATTTTAACTGGCAAAGGAATATTCACAATACATTCAGAAGGAACCCATTCTTTTCTTTCCCATTGTTTGAATTTCCTCGAATTCTCCTCTTCCACCTAGGGAAATGGAGAAGTAACAAAGGTGTGGGATATTACACGTTACGCACACCCTATTGGTGGTCAGTGGTTGTCAGATCAGCAGAAGGCAACACATTGTAATTGGAACTGAGAAGGAGCGTATTCTCATTTTATGCCTTGTTCGCTTACGTGCAGCTTGTCGATAGGGAAGCCAGAAAGCGAAAGAATTGGACATTCAAACAAATGATAGAAATTTTAAATCGTTATGACAGGTTGATTAGGATGACGAACAACTTATCAATGAGCTTCATAGAAAAAAATTGTAGCCAGTCAATAATGGATCCATTTTTTAACCCCTTCCCTGTTTTGCCCGTATGCCATACGGGCACAGCTTTCGAGCCTTTAATGATTTGCCCGTACGGCATACAGGTAATCTGATTTATATTTCGCTAGCACTGTTTCAGCCGTATTTTTTCCAATTTTAGTAACAAATTATTCGCATAGATCCAGTAAATGATAGTTTGCAGTTTACTGTGTTTTCTACTCTGATTGGTTCAAAAGCGCGGGTTTTTTCGCATGTTTTGTATCAGAAGACGAATTTTTATTTTTCAGTGTATAGCTTTCTTGTTATACTTTACTAATCACCTGATAATTTTATTGATTTAAGTGTTGAATAATATATTTTGACTTTTAAATAGTGGATAATTCAGAGCAGATGGAGCTCATTTCTTGCGATTCGAACTGTAACTCGGAATCAGAATCTGAATTATCTGTAGATGATAGTAGCGAAAGTTTACTAGATGACCTGGATAGTAGTGACTCTGATAGTAGTACAGATAGAATCAGTCAAGCCATACAATTTTTTAAAATTGTGACAATCCTTCGTATCCGTCTCCTAGATGTGCTTTCACTGGAATTCCAAAAATGAACTTGGATATCGACGAGACTAAAAGTAAACTTCAGTTCTATGATGCTTTCATAGAAAGGAAAAAAGTTGTAATAAATGCTTAATAATAATAGAAGTGTTAATTTTAATGACATATATTTATTTAAAAATTTAAAATGAACAAAAAATGCAATAAAAAATGTGACTTTTTTTGACCGAATTCTGGAAAAAAATAAAATTGTCAAAGGGTTAATTATTTATAAAATTTTTATTTTTTCAAAGGATAATATACAGTACATGAATATAAGGTTTGTTTTTTTCATTTTGTTTTGAAATGTAGTACGTGTGAATTAAAAGGGGGGGGTAAGTTTATCTCATTTTGCATAACGTTTATTGTTCTCAAAATCACGGTGTCCGAAGCGGAGTCCACTGTATATGTAAGAGTAAAGTATTTGCAGTGAATTTGGAATGAAGAACGACACCTTAATAAGGCATTTTCTGTACTTGTTGAGGTTGAATGGCTTAATTGTAGGTGTTGCCGTTTAGTGCTGAAAGAATCGTTTAATGAGCCATTCGGTCTGCAATCCGTCATGTTGCGCGGAGTAAAATTTAATCCCAACCGAAAGTGGTGGACGGGAACCAACCTAATTCCGCTCAAGTATTGCAACTCTTGGAAATATCTTCGCATTCTGTGTCAGACACTTTTTTCGGGGAGGGTCGACATTCTCAATCCAAAATGCAGTGGACTCATTATACACACAGACACACATACATATAGATATCCATATTTTTGTATGCCTTCAATCTTCTTGAGCGAAGAAGTAGCGTGAAGATGGATCACAGACTTAACAGAATTGGAAATCACTTTTATTTCTTCTGGAGTAAATACTGGTTATATACAAAATGATTCTAATATCCCAAAACAAGTCGAAATGTTGCATAACATTACCACGGCAATCACAGGCTTTTCCAGAGTGCAACGCAAACCCAATCTCTCCCCCGTTCAGTGTCCGAGACCCTGCCGTTCCTTATAGGAGCGGACTTGACGAGTCTCCCGAACGTAATCGCTCGAAAGCTGGCTCCGGTCGAAAATCGCGGAAGCCTCCACGAGGGGAAAGCAACCCCGTAAAAAATGTCAAAAAGGACCGAGTTGCAATATTCTCAGCTTTACATACCTGGGGGTCAGTAACGGTCCCGCCAACTGTTTCCTGGTCAGTTACGATGCCAGTTACCTGAAAACTCCAGCTAAGGTGACAGCTCGGTTTTTCTAGTTGAATTCTCATTCGCTAGCTGTCCCGATTCTGGAATTATCGAGGCACCCTCCGGGATTATTACCGCGACCGATCAGGGGCGTGACGTTATTCAACCGAACTTTCAACATCCCAGACACTGCGTCGTCGCGCTATTGTAGCCGGGTCGAAACAGGAGGCATTCAGATTAGCTGATTTCGGTCCTTAGTGTTCGGTGTTTAACGAAATTTGAAATCTTTATGACAGGTTGATTATGATTACGAACCATTTATCGATGAGCTTCTTAGAAAAAATGGTAGACAGTCAACAACTGACCAGTTTTTTTTTAATTATGTATATAATTTTTATGTCTTAAGGGATAATATAGTGTACATAAATATAAGGTGTTTTTTTTTATTTTGTTTTTAAGTTTAGTATGTGTGAATTAAAGGGGAGGAGTTAATTTATCTCATTTTGTATATCGTTTATTTTTATCAAAATCACGGTGTGCCAAACTGATTATATTAAGCGGAGTACAGTGTATTTTATTTTACCACTGAACTTTGATTTACATAGACACAAATTGACAAAAAAAAAAAACTATATATGAATTTGGAAACGCTAGACAAATGGCAAATTTAATGCGCTGTATGTGAAATCCACTTCCGTGTGGTACGAAATGTTAAAAGAAAATCCCCTGTATAATAATAGCTTAAGTTACCTGTCCGTCTGTCCATCGAATTTATTAAGCGGTTGGACTTGGAATGGACAGAGGCATCCCTATTGGATTTTGGATCAGTTAGGGTTAGCAACGTTCGAAATCCACCCGTTCCCCCTTTTCTAGCATTTAATGCCATTATTTCAAGCTGTATTTTTCCTGGTTAAAAATAGGCGATTCAATTTATAAATTTATCACGTAATAAATGGGTAAAAATAACTTTTTTTCTAGCATTATGACGTCATACCTTTAACCATCCCAATTGAATCATTTCTTATTTTAAACAGGGCTTCGAACCGGAACTGAACCGAAAACCGAAAACCGGAAAAAACCGTTATTTTGGTCGGAACGAAAATCGGAACTGAACCGAAAAAAATATCGGTTTATTTCGGTTCGATATATCTTTCAGTCATTTTGTTACTGTTACCAACTTATCAATATTTTCTAATTTAACGTCAACTTTATAATTACGTATCCGCACTTGTATAAGATTGCAATGGTGGTTTTGGCAGCTCCAGCTACACAAGTTAGTGTTGAAATTTATTCTCCGAGACAACAGAAGTAATCTCAGTGAAACCACGTTAGAAGATATATTAATAATTAGAGGCAATTTTCATATGTTAAATAAATAATATATTTTTTACATAATTATTGCAAGGCCAAGTGCACGATGTGAGAGTCAAACGACGAATGTGGGTAATCATGAAGCTAGTTGTCAAATGCGATTTTGATAATGGATAACAATGCCAATGCTCGCCGCTCTTATCGTACCTGCTGTTTGTATCAATTCACATAGTGTACCAATAAAAAAAGAATAAAATCTTCTAAATTTTGATAGAATTACATTTTTTGTTTATGATAGAATTATATTTTTAGTACAAATAAGAATATACATAAAAGGAAATTATTCATTTGGAACTGAAACGAAAACCGTTATTTTTGGCGGAGCGAAAACCGGAACTGAACCGATATTAATTTTTTAGTTGAACCGGAACGAAAACCGGAACAAAAAAAATTACGGTTCGAAGCCCTGTTTCGTATTTTCAATTACTTAAATATCGTCTGCATTATTTTCATACTTTTATCGCTCAATTTAGATATGACGTACATATTTTTCTTTTACATTTGGCTTCAATAATAAATTAGGTACATATGCGATCATTTTTACTTGAATCATCGATTGTTTTTTATTACCATAAAAATTTTATCACCGGTATTAACAACCAATTCTGTCTACCTCCTGGGTGTAGTGGAAATGATATTTTCATTCCTTTACTTCCATTCATTACTGCTGAAAAAAATTGGGAAGCACTTAATGATCATTTCCACTTAGCTAAGAAAACTCTCCTTGAATTCTCGGTGATTCCAAACTGCATTCACAGTATCGGGAGACTTTAGAGGCGTATGAAGATAAATTATTCACCTTGTACCAGATAATTCTCAACCAAAAAACAAACCTCCTTTTATCAGCCTCATAGGGTACTTTACAATTCTGGGAAAATGAAACATTTTACTGATCCCGTCACATGACGGGCTCTATACTAGTAAGAGATAATACTCCTGTTAGCCGACGTTAAACTAATTAGTGATATGTAGCCGAGCGAGCTTATCTTTTAACCTCCGCTTACAAGGAAGTGTGCCAGTAGGAAGAAGGGCTGACTTATGGATAAATGCGCCGCAATGTGGGACGCTTCTAAAACAAACATGGCAGAAAAGCCCCCGAGGCACAGAGAAGTAAAGTCAAGTATTTCTCGGTTAGGTCGCAAAGAAAGTGATAACGGATTGAATTCCCCTTGAAACTGTTTATGGCTTCACAACGGTGCGACTCAGCAAAAAGCTCTAACATTAATGCTTATGCAACTAATTGGGCATTATAAAAGTAACACTCTGTTACATAAATGCATGTTAGAATCGAATTTCGACGGTCAATTGTTGCAGACATGTAAGCTATTACACAAATAACAAAACAGTTTCTTAAAGTGAACCAATTCCAACAATTAAGGCTCTTTTCGGATTGCGATTAAGGTTAAAGCAAACGAATTACTTCTTTTGGGAAAAAAATGATCTAAAATTAATTTTATTACCATGATTGAAACTTAAAAGATATGAGTTTTCAACTGGCAATTTTGTTTAAAAAATTATATCAGATTAAAAAATATTAAATAATCATGAATATACAATGGGATCTGTTTGGGACACCTATATTTTGTTAACTATAAACGATTGATAACAATAAATGATTTTCAAAATTAGATAAATTTACTGCACCCCCCTTTAATTCACACGTACTACATTTCAAAATAAAATGAAAAAAACTCACCTTATATTTATGTTCTGTATATTATCCTTTAAAACATAAGAATTGTATGCAAAATTCAAAAAATGGATTCATTGTTAAATATCTACAATTCTAAGAAGCTCATTGATAAATTGTTCGCAATCAACATGCTTTTTTAAAGTCATCGGAGCTGTGTTGTACTCCACGTTTCAAGACTTTCAATGCAATTTGGAAGCTGAGAAATGTTTAACTGCGCTGACTCATTTTTGGTAACCTCTCATAAGGATTCAATATTTCGATATTTAGTTTTAATATTAAATCATTTCGCTTTCTGGTTTCTATATAGACAAATTACTTGTAAGCGAGCAAGGTATAAAAAGTGAATATGCTCCTTGTGTTGCCTTCTGCTTATCTGACAACCACTGATCACTTGCAGGGTGTGCGTATTTCTTAAAAAAAAAAAAAAAAAAAAAAAAAAAATCCAGGAACGTGTCATGTCCCACTCTTTTGATCATTTCCCTTGTTGGAAGAGGAGTATTCTCGGAAATTCAAACAACAGCGAAGGAAAAGGGTTCCTTCTCAACACATTGTGAATATTCCTTTGCCAGTTAAAATAAGGTTCGAAAACGGATAACATGAACCAATGTCACGATCCCATAAAGGGATAATATCAACATAGAAATGAATAGAGAAAATCGGGACCCAATGATTTCGATAACAATAAGCGATTGATATCATGAACCGCGATCTCGTTAAGTGGAGTCCACTGCAATATGAATATCTTGATATAAATAATCTTGATTAAGACATCTCTTAATCTTGGTTAAGACTAGTATAAGAATTTGACGTGGCCACGTTACTCCTACTAAATATATACTTTATCATTTTTATGAAGCGTCATCAGAATTTTCGCATGTTCTCTTCGAGGTGTTTCGTTTTTCACAGTAACAGTATTTCCTAAACAAAGCTCAACTACGACCATCTGGCAGCGTTAATTTTCATTATATTGATATTTTTCGTTACAGAAATATTTCGTTCTAAACCAAAATTTTCCGAAATTACAATACTTCTTTTATGACGAATTAGAAAGTAATAGACATATAAAACTTATTCTCAGCAAACAATAAATTTCTATTTTCTAAAAATACTTACACGTGGTACTATATTATCTAAAATCTAGTTATTCCAATTTTCGAATTACTGCAGACCGGTAGCATTATGTGCATTAAGTTGAAATTTTTTGTCATCTGGAATGAGGATTATAATTTGAAATGGAGGTGCACACCCAGATGTTGCCACAGTGTTGAAGCGGAAATTGGGACGAACGGGCAAGGCGCTGCTCCTCGGTATCGGAGTTCGTGGATTCGAATCGCAATGCTGGCGTGGATGATCGTGGCAGTTCGAAATCGACTTTAAGCTGTAGGTCCCGGTATCATTAGCCACTGTTCGGCAAAACATTCAACTGTGACCCTTGAAGCCAAATAACAGTCCTAAATACAAAATTTCGTCATAGAACATTCTATATAATCCATACTTCATTCTATAATAAGGTGTGGCAACAGAATTAAGTACAGAGCGTTCGTTGTTTTTTAGTTATGGTGGCAGAATTAGCATTCATTATATTGTTGTTTCTCATTATATTGACTGTGTATAGCAGTCAAAATGAGGGGTGCGCTACTAGAAGTTATAACAGATATAAATATAAAATTTCGAATTTTTACGGCCAGATTTTATTAAGTTATGCGTTGTTCAGAACACGAAGTAATCAGCTGATCTGAAGCTCCCCCTCTTTAGACCAGGCTACAATAGCGCTGCGACGCCGCGTCTGAACAAACGGTTGAAAAAAAAAACCGGTTGGCTGGACCGTCACTGACCCCTAGGTTGAAAAAGCCTAGAATTTGGCGACTCGGAGCTTTTCGACATTTTTATACGGTGGTTCTTTGACCTCGCGGAGGCTTCCGCGACTTTTGACTGGAGCCAGCTTTCGAGTGGTTACGTTCGGGAGACTCGTCAAGTCCTCTCCCATAAGGAACAGGAGGGTCTCGGACACTGAACGGGGGATAGATTTGGTTTGCGTTGCACCCTGGAAAGGCCTCCCCATGTTGTGAGATTATTTAATGTTTTTTCTCAGACTGTGATCGTTGTAGTAATTCTATTCGAGGAACAATCCTCTATATTTCGACTTGTTTTGGGAGAATTAGAATCCCTTTGTATATAACCAGTATTTACTCCAGAAAAATAAAAGGGATTTCCAATTCTATTATGACTGTGATTCTTCTTTTTCACTCCCGAACATTGCAGTCGTCCCATTAGGTACTTACAGACGTCACGTCCAAACAGTTAAATTAAAATGCTCTCAGGATAGAGAAAAATGAATATTAAAAGTTGGAAACTTGAAGTTTTTTTTTTGTACCTACGTACAAAAGTAACACTGTAACTTGTGAAAATGCGTATTGAGTAATAGAGTGCAAAAGGAACGACAGGATGTGTTAATAGTGACTTCATTTCTGTATTCGGTGAAAGTATTGAGCAAGAAAAGAAAAGAACCGAACGCTTGTTTTGAGTGCATTTACCGTTTCCATTGCGAGACGATTTGTGTTGGAAAGAGAACAAGGTTAGAGAAAAACGGCGAAATCGACGAGGAAAAAGGAAAATAAATAAGATTAATAACGAAATAAAATAAGAAATAGCTTCGGGACCCAGAGACGATGGAAGCAATTGGGGACGCACAGCCACTTCTCTGGGAAATAAAGAAGACAGATTGCAACTATTTATTTTTTACTTTTCGTGAAGTTTTGCGAATTTTCTAAGGATTAGAAATGGACGTATTAATAGCTGCGAATTTTTATGGCAAAAATACACAT
Source organism: Pardosa pseudoannulata (assembly GCA_032207245.1). Taxonomy (NCBI): domain Eukaryota; kingdom Metazoa; phylum Arthropoda; class Arachnida; order Araneae; family Lycosidae; genus Pardosa; species Pardosa pseudoannulata. Next base: position 90,697 of record JAGEOH010000128.1, read on the forward strand.
TATCCACTTTTTGCTATGGAGAGTAAACTGCAAGTAAAATATTAACACTTCGCGTGCGGGCAACGTATTTTCACTTTTCTGTTGTCACTGCAGCGCGGGTCACGTAAAAATAAGTATTTAGTACGCATTTATGCTTTGTTTTTTAGATAAGCAATAAAATAGATGTCAACTTTCATCCCTCTTCCCATTCATTTCGCATTATCCAATGGGGTTGACCTGTTTTGTGAGCCTATTGGACTCATAGAAGGGTTTAACAGTGAATCTCATAACATGAAATGGATGGGTCCTATCAGGCCTGGGAGATTTTCCAATTGGCTAAAGACCTAAGTAGTATATATAGAAAAGAAGTCGAGAATACTTTCATTCCAACGACAGAAATTCATGCTTACTGACGCACGGAAAAAAGGTCGAGTTCGACCATCGTGCAAAAGAAACAGACGTAGAAACCATTGTGATCAAAGGAATAGAAATGTTGGCCGAAAATGGGTTTCAAAAACATATTTTATACTTAAAAATGTTTTCCGTGAATTTTTTTTATAATAAACATTTCATTTAAATTAATTTGAAACTATTTTCTTTTGCGAAAAAACTTGAATTTTCTTGTACCAGTCCAATGGGTTCACTTCAGTAAAAATAGGTATAGGATCCACATACGCAAATCTAGTGTTAATTGCGTTCGACGCGTATACTTGTCCATCCCAATCTTCATTCTAGTCCGGTTGGCGTACATAAACGTTTGGTAAAGTTAAAAAAATAATTACCATTCGATAAAAAAAAGCTCCAAATTTCTCTAAGATTTAATAGAAATGTCACAGTGGCGTGTTTTACTTATAATATCAGTAAGTCTGCTATATATGAACACATTGTATGAGTCCAATGGGCTCATTTCAGTAAAAATAGGTATAGAATCCGTAAATCTAGTGTTAACATTTGTCAGGGTTTGGTTTGGTAAGTTTTTTAGTAGCTTGTCAAAAATCTTTTACATGAACTGGTGGTGGGTGCCAATGCATACGGTACATTCATAATATGCAATAAAAGGTATTCCATGTGTGTTGTAACGATCCGTTACATGACCATAAAGAACGAGGAGCCCGAAGGTGACCTTCCGCCGTTGATACTTACGATTAGCGGCAGGTAGAAACGGGTGGTCTAAGATAACACGTGGATACTTAATTGAAAACTGTTCGGTGCCAGCGCGTTTGGGGCTTTGTAAGAATGTTTATTGGAAAGACTCTGTGAAAAGATTGTAAATAATTACAGTGCACATTGCCGCCCATTAGCGGTAGTGAAAAAGGCAATTAAGTTGTTTGGGTCGGCTGATCTGAAGGCGGATTTCGGCCACATTTGGAAACGAAACAGCTGATTCATGCGGGAGGTGACCGCAAGATTGCATCATCCTGGTTCTGGAAGTTTCCCGAACAATCGCGTAAGGGGAACCGGGGGCCGCTATAAAAGAAGAGTGACAGGGCCAAAACGAAGCTTTTTCTTCTTGAGGCTTCTTCCTGATAGAGCTTTGGTAGCTCGAGAAAGACCGCTTGTATCTCCGCTTCTGGAGTTTGCTTGATTAGAGACCGCCAGCGTCTCTGTTGCTAAGAAGTCGACCTTCGACTTTTGATTCCCGTTATTTTGCTAATTTTTTTACTTCGTGCATAGAAGTAGGTATCCGAGAGAGACCTTTGCTCTAAATTTGGATCGACTTGCATCCCGAGTTTTCCTTTACGAACCCCAGCGTGATACGTACTCTGAACTTTCGAACTTTGGTGTGAAAGCCGACTGTGCTAATCGTCAGCCCACAGGTGATAGTGTCAGCGTTGATTACCGGCACTAATTAGCCAACAATTCCAGTGATTCAGAAGCCCTAGCCATATTGTATCCGGTACCCACGCATCCTTATTGTGTGAATGTCATCTCAGCACAAGATCTCAGAATATTTAGAAATCTACTAAATCTGTACATAGCTGTACATAATTTATTCGCCTGAATAAAATATTTAATCTAGATTAAACAGTTTCCTAGCCTGTTTCATTGACGGCTTCGCCTACCATATCTCCAGTACGTTACAGTGTTTTCTAAACCTTTACGACGTTGATGATGGTCTAGAGAAGTGCGTAAGTGGAGGATTCTAAAAAAAAACCTGGCAACTCGTGAAGGTGAAAGCAATTAATAATTGTTTGGAAAGGAAAGAGATTTGCTTTCAAACATGAATGCAGATTGCGGTCCTTGGTAAGTCATTCGGAAAATAGACGCGCTCCGAACAGGCCCAAGACATCCGGTCGGCAGAGAGGAGAAACGCTACTTTTTGGTTTGCGTAATGCGAAACACACTACTTACGAGATAAAACCACAAACAAATTTGAGAGAGAAAAAAAGTAAATAACGTTTGTGTGGCCGGGATAAGCACCCATTTTCGAAGGACGTCGTTTTTTTCTTCCGGTTAAGTCACGTTGGAGATCTCGTGCTCGTTGCGATGGTTTGGGGGAGAGGGATTGGCCAGAAAGCGGTTTTTCCCCAAAAGAGGGTGAAAGTGGCTATCTTAGGGAAATGAACGCACGCACATCTTCATGGTTACAGGTTCCGATCAAGGCAAAGTTGGACCCAGGGTCTGGGAGTCTTTCGCCCCCCCCCTACCATCCTTTCAAGGCAAAAAGAGGATAGAAACGAATACTTTTGGATTAAAGTTAATATTAATTTTTTTTATGCTTACATACCTTTGTAGTACAGTCGAATGCCAAACATCTGTCTCTCCTCGAGGATGTAAACTGTAACACTTGAAATTAAGTTTTTATATAACAAATAAAATAAAATAACATAGATAAGATGAACAAATAATAGCCATTCGTAGATTTTAAGAGAAAATTAGAGAAAAAAATAATAAAATGTCATTCTTAAGCAAATAACAATTGCATCTACGTTTCAAAAATATAATAAAAAGTTCTCACATTACTTTATAACTGGCCGAAATTTTTAATTTATGACTCATTTATATTACATAAGATAAATGTTTTTTTTCCTTTAATATTTTCTAAATTATTTCCTTAATGATTTCTATTATAGATGTCGAATGTCATAAACGGTTATTCTAGTATTATGTTCCTTTTATGACTACAAACCGTAATAAATTTCTTTATGTATGCTGCGAGCTGTTTATAAATAAATACTAAAAGTTTAAACGGAACATTTGATATATCTGATAGCTTCTAATAAGAGAATAAAATCTGCAATAATAATTTAATGTAAAATTGTTTCATTAAAAGTGAGTAACGAGTCCAAAAAGTGACTGGAGTGATGTGAATAAGTAAACTGGAGTGTGTTTTAGATAGAATTGTCAACATTTTAACTGGTTTTATTTCACTTCTGAATAAGGTTTCACGAAATATTAATTGAAAGATTAACAAAAAACATTTTCAAATTTTGTTAACACGTTCCAGTAGCTTCCACATTAACAGAATCTGAAGTCTGTCAGACTGTCATAGGAAAATAGACAAATGATGGAACTGATGAGTCAGATGAAGAATCCCTTGATACTGATCCATCTCCTACAAGTGCTAAAATGAGAAATGCTTCAAAAGGGTCAAAACGTGGAGTACAACACCGCTCCGGTGACTTTAAAAAACATGATAATTACGAACAATTTATCAATGAGCTTCTTAGAAAAATTGGTAGAAGTCAACAATGGATCCATTTTTTAATTATGTATACAATTCTTGTGTATTAAAGGATAATATACGGTACATAAATATAAGGTGTGAATTAAAGGGGGGGGTAAATTTATCTAATTTAGCATATCGTTTATTTTTATCAAAATCCCTGTGTCCCAGACGGATCCCATTAAGCGGAGTCCACTGTATAATATTTCGCAGAGCGAGGCTCTGAAGCTCAGTTGGCAAAAGGCTTCGATATCACAGACTGGAGGGTTGTGAGTTCGAGCTTCGAGCCAGTCAAAGATCCTCCGTGTTCATTAATGATGGCTAGGGTACTAAAATAGGTTTGTGGTCACACTGTCCTTCAAGTTCCCAAACGATACTTCTGTAGAGGGTCTTTCGCTCGGTCCCAGCATCTAAATTATAAAGACTGATCGATGGCAATGTTACTCGCGTCCGTAACCTCCATGTGCTTATCGGGTGGTGCTAAATCAGTTACATCTTCATAGTTATGTTTGTTATTATGGTACAAGGATAGAACGTGAGTCCCTATCGCAGCCACTGCTCCACGAAGGCGGCCGATTGGTTAGGGTGCTGGCCTTCGGTACCGGAGTTCATGGGTTCGAATCCCACTGGGACATGGATGTCCGTAGCCGTTCGGAATCGGCTTTAAGCTGTAGGTCCCGGTCTCATGAGCCCTCGTGCTGCAAAAAGTAGACCGTAGCACTCCAAACCAAACCAAATCAAGCTCCACAAAGACTCTTCTTTGGGTTATATGGTTACTAACATTTTTTACGGCGGCTGAAGACAGACTCTGCGAAAGAGGGTGCAAAAGTTAATATCCCATTGAGGTAAAAGTTCTCCAGGATGGGGGAGGATGCCACCCCCACCCGCTCCAGTTGCGAAGAAGAAACACATTTTTCCTGGGAAGCGAAAGCCTGAACAGAGGAGGGAATCCACCCTGACCCCTGCCAACAGCACAGGAGGAGATGCCCGCTTGGAACGAGACAGAACGGACATTCGTGGAGAAGAGAACTGAAACCTAGAGAGGTGCGGCACTATTTGGTTATACCCGGTGTTTTTCATCCATGTTTATTGGTTATCAATGTTCAATGTACATATGTTCAATAATTGTTAAATAATAAATATTTAGTCTAGGATTGAGTCATTGTAGTATTTAATTGTCGGCAAGACAAGCTTTCGGCGAACCCACGATACCTTCTCCAGTAACAATTGGCGAGCAGGTACGGAAATTAGGCTTGCAATCGTCGACAGCCGCAGACGCATACACGATATTTTACAGATCTTAATAGAACTTTCTAGAGTAACCATTCAAAGACAGAAAATATTGTGAAGATATCTATTTTTACTGCACAAAGTGTGTATAATAGTTTGTGTATAATAATTCTTTTAAGGGGTTTAACCACTTGCGCTACAAAGACGTGCCAGGCACGTCGAGATGCTTTTGTTACAGAACCGAAAGCGACGTGTATACCATTTGCCGTACAGTTTATTTGCAACATTTGCCGTACAGTTTATTTGTTTTGCCAATGGTATAAATCGTAGCGCAAGTGGTTAAAGAACCTTACAAAGTGCAGAATATGGCCAAAAAATTCCAACTGAAGAATTTTTATCGATAGATAAGGCACAAATTTTTGCCGCCACATCAAATGTTTGCAATTAAATGATTCTTTTATTTCAGTAAAACTCCATATTTTTGTTCCTCTTCCTTCTAAGACTCGTATTTGTTTTTCAGCTTGAATTTATTTTGCCATATGGATGACTTCAAAATCTTTGTAAATGTCTTCCAAGCTTCTGAAGTGTGTTGCCAAGTTTCCCGAACTAAAAGTGAGTATGTCCTTTTAAAACGTCAAGTATTTTTGTCGAACTGCAAAATTGCATTTGTTGAACGGCAAAACTACTAATAGAGTTGTTCAAATAAATATTTATTTATTTATATAAAATCTATTTAATGTATAGTAAATTCGATCCCGAGTTAGTTATGTTTCTACATAAATATCAAGTATGCAGTAAAAAAAAAAATAACACATAGTATGCGGCACACGTACTAGTACGTCTTCTGACGATTGATACTTGAGCGCGGGACACGTACTAGTACGGGTTAGTGTAACAACATAGTTTGTTGGTGGGTACAAAAATAACGGTATAGACAGGAAAACGAATCCGAATGTTCTTGTCTACTACATAGATTCGGGAAAAAGGGAGAAGAATAATAACTAGTTTTGACATCAGTCGATGCGGAACCACAGAACGGGAAGGTGGATTCAAAAAATCAATTTAGATTTGAAATTAACATTTTATTTATCCTTGGGAAAATGATATTTTATATATGTATATTTATATATTACATATATATTTGTTTATTTGTCTATTTACATATTTGTTTATATATTTCAATATAAAATACGAATTTTTTTTTTAAATAGATTACCATTAATATATAACTAATTTAGAGCATATTAAATGTAAATTTATCACATAATGTTTAAAAAATAAAAAAAATTTCTACATTATGACATCATTCCTTAATCAACATTTTAATCATTTATTTAGATTTAAATACTCCATTTTTCCATACTTATCACTAAACAGATATTTACGTAAAAATTTTCTTATTTCATTTATTTTATTTTATTATTTGGTATTTTAAGTTGAACAATAATTCTAAAAACAACCATTTTTTTTTATATCTTTACAATTTGAATATGAAAATTTTATTGATCCCACTTGACGTTTCTAGTATTACGAAAAATTTTGATTTAATTTTTAAGCTATTGAATCTCTTCAATAACAATTGAAAAATCTTACAATCCGGAAATTTGATCTTTTTTAAAAATATTAGACATGCCTACACAATGTTATTATATACAAAATGACTTAGTCATTTCTCCGTAAAATATGCGTAAAGTACCATTTTCAAATTTTTAGAGCAAGTATTTGTTCTTCCATTTTCTTTAACTTTTTTTCGTTTGTGATTTTTATTTATTTTTTGGTATTTTTCTTAAGTTTTGAATAATAATTCATTAATAATCTCTTTTATCTAATAAAAATAAAATCTTTATCAGAAATGATCTTACAAATTTATCTGAATAGCGTTAACAATTGATTTAGTAAAAAAATTGATTTTCTTCATTTTAGTTCAAGCTATTTGCAATCTCCTTTCAATAACATGATTTAGTTTTTTTTAGAAATATTTATCAGTTTTGGCTTGCTGAACACAGCTGTCGTTAAAAAGCATATAGGAAAAGTCACAATTTATTTCTTGAAATTAAAATTTTCCAAAAACAAATGATTTGATTCTAAAATTTTTTCTTTAAACAAACTAGTTCATGTTTTTACATTTTTATTATTTTTTATATTATCATAGAGAATGGCACTTAAAAAATTTATTCCTGGAGAAGTTTTTATAAAATTTCTAATAAATCAAGAAAATTGAGTAAAAAATTGGTTTTTTTCAAAAGGTTTAATTTTTTGATAAATTATTTCAATATTTTTGATGCAACACATTTCTTATACAGTGGACTAGTGAATCACCTAAAATTTTTGCTTAATTTACATTTGGTAAAAAATTTTGCTCTTTCAAAATCATGCACATTGAGTTTTTAACGAATTTTCATTAGCTTTATATCTAACTATGAGCGTAACATCGTTAAAAATGATCAAAATTTAAAGCTTTTAGGTCATTCAATAGTCAATACTATCGAAAGCATTCATAATAATTTTTCGATAAAATATTTTAAGAACTTTTTGAGAAATCCCGTTTCAAGTTTCAACATTTTATTAAAAATACCATTCTGAGAAAAACGCATTTGAAGTTTTTGAAAGCAACTTTAATTATAAAAAAATTAAAATATGTGTTTAAAATTCCCTACACTTTCTTGCTTCCAAACTTTCCAATTGCCAAGTTGCCAATTATTAAAAATACTAGAAAAATGTTCAAACTAATCTTCATGAAAATTTAAAAAGTTTTTTCCAAAAAAGACTGTTTAAAAGGCTTTAAATTCACGACTTCCGGTTCCGAAGTCGCTACTTCCGTTTTGTCTTGACAACTGTCACTGATGTTTAAAGATCCGTCACTTTTCTTTAAAATGCCGTAGAGACGAAACAAAAACAGATTTAGAAGCCTAAAAGTTGAAAGTTTACAATACAGAAATAAAAGAAAATTATGATTTTTGGTAAAAAATGACATTTTCAACGTAGACGGATACCTTAACGTTTTCTGATCGGTTGCGTAATTGCAATAAACCTCCATTTGAACTACGAAAAAGCTTCTATGATACAAAAGGCAAAGTTAACAATCGATGTATCCCGTGTTCCGCCATTGAACTCTTGCCAGTCCTAGTTCTTTGTCAGGTGTCTAACGAGACGGAGTTATATATACATTAGCGAAAAAAAACACTAAAAATAGGGGCGTGCGTCCCAGTTCTAAACATCGGTGACGTATGACTGGAGTCCGCGGGGTTCGTTGACCTCTGCGTGACCTTGGCCTTGAAGTAGGTCTGCCTCCGAGTTCCTTGTCACAGATTCGCAGGTAGCCTGGATTCTGTTCGCAGCATCCGCGTTCGAAAGTTCGTCTGCTTTTTAAAAAGGGAAAAATCGGCCACCCATGCCAGTGAAAACGGCGGGATGGACCATCCCCTTGGCATTCTTTTCTTTCTTTCTTTATTCATTCGAAAAAAACAAACAAACAAAATTTTTAAATACGTTTAAATGCTCTTCAGCTGAAAGCATCGTCAAATCAAGGTCTTACAATCAGGGCCAGACTAACATACTTTTGTGCCCAGGGCACAATCCAATTTTTGTGCCCT
>JAGEOH010000129.1:0-99158 GCA_032207245.1 Pardosa pseudoannulata
GTGGGTTCAAAGGCAACGATCAACTATTCGGCTACCTATCGGTTAATTCATTTTAGAGCAAACTCTGTACTTATTACATATGATTATGCTGCGTACATTTATTGCACGTGGTTTCACTATGCTACCTATCGGTTAATTTTATTCAATCATCATTTTTATTTTTATCCGATATATTATTTTATTGCCTTAAAGCTGATTCCGAACGGCTACGAACATCCATGCCTCCGTGGGATTCGATTATGCTGCGTACATTTATTGCACGTGGTTTCACTATGTTTCTTCCATTGTTCGGCTAATTCCTTTTAGAGCAATAAGTTTAAAAATGCCACAGTCTTTTCCTATAATTAGTGGGTTCAAAGGCAACCCCAAACTATTCGGCTACCTATCGGTTAATTCATTTTAGAGCAATATGTTTAAAAATGCCACAGTCTGTTCCTATAATTAGTGGGTTCAAAGGCAACTCCAAACTATTCGGCTACCTATCGGTGAATTCCTTTTAGATCAATATGTTTATAAATTGCACAGTCTGTTCCTATAATTTGTGGGTTCAAAGGCAACCATCAACTATTCGGCTACCTATCGGTTAATTCATTTTAGACTTAGTTGTTAATAAACTCTGTACTTATTACATATGATTATGCTGCGTACATTTATTGCACGTGGTTTCACTATGTATATTTTTTAGAACAATATAATAAAATATGCTTGAAATTATGCTGCGTACATTTATTGCACGTGGTGAATTTGCATTCTACAATTTGTGTATTCTTTTTCAAACAAAACAAAATTAAATTATTAAATTTTTATTGCCCTCTTAGTTGTTAATAAACTTAAGCAATATTTACAAAAGATTTAATGTCAATCAAATTTAATATATGTGAAACACGAAATATTTACTATCGAAACGTCAGTATTGGTTACTTGAAACTTTTTGAATAAATGTCCTCGCTTAGGATACAAAAATTTTCACATTTGAAAAACACATAAAATCATTCTGAGTTATCCATTTCTGAAAGCACATATGTACACGTAGGTGGCGTAAAGTATGATAAATTGAACCTGAGGGACAGCTAAACTTGGCACGTGGTTTCACTATGTATATTTTATTCAAATTATGCTACGTACATTTATTGCACGTGGTTTCACTATGTATACATTTTTATTTTTAACCGATATATTATTTTATTGCCTCTTAGCTGTTAATAAATATTATTTTATTGCCTCTTCTTATTACATATGATTATGCTATGCGTACATTTATTGCACGTGGTTTCACTATGTATATTTTATTCAATCATCATTTTTTCATTTATTTTATTGCCTCTTAGTTGTTAATAAATTTTATTGCACTATGTATAATTTTATTCAATCATCATTTTTTATTTTTTATTTTATTGCCTCTTAGTTGTTAATTTTTATTGCCTCTTAGTTCTTAATAAACTCTGTACGCTGCGTACATTTATTGCACGTGGATTTTATTGCCTCTTAGCTGTTAATAAACTCTGTATTTATTACATATGATTATGCTACGTACATTTATTGCACGTGGTTTCACTATGTATATTTTTATGCTACGTACATTTATTGCACGTGGTTTCACTATTCATTTTTATTTTTAACCGATATATTATTTTATTGCCTCTTAGCTGTTAATAAACTCTGTATTTATTACATATGATTATGCTACGTACATTTATTGCACGTGGTTTCACTATGTATATTTTAATAAACTCTGTACTTATTACATATGATTATGCTGCGTACATATATTATTTATATTTTATTCAATCATCATTTTTATTTTTATCCGATAATTATTTTAAATTGCCTCTTAGTTGTTTGCACGTGGTTTCACTATGTATATTTTATTCAATCATCATTTTTATTTTTATCCGATATATTATTTTATTGCCTCTTAGTTGTTAATAAATGTACTTATTACATATGATTATGCTACTTATTGCACGTGGTTTCACTATGTATATTTTATTCAATCATCATTTTTATTTTTATCCGATATATTATTTTTATTGCCTCTTAGTTGTTAATAACCTCTGTACTTATTACATATGATTATGCTGCGTACATTTATTGCACGTGGTTTCACTATGTATATTTTATTCAATCATCATTTTTATTTTTATCCGATATATTATTTTATTGCCTCTTAGTTGTTAATAAACTCTGTACTTATTACATATGATTATGCCACGTGGTTTCACTATGTATTATTTTATTCAATCATCATTTTTTATTTTTTATCCGATATAATTATTTTATTGTATTTTATTCAATCATCATTTTTATTTTTATCCGATATATTATTTTATTGCCTCTTAGTTGTTAATAAACTCTGTACTTATTACATATGATTATGCTGCGTACATTTATTGCACGTGGTTTCACTATGTATATTTTATTCAATCATCATTTTTATTTTTATCCGATATATTATTTTATTGCCTCTTAGTTGTTAATAAACTCTGTACTTATTACATATGATTATGCTGCGTACATTTATTGCACGTGGTTTCACTATGTATATTTTATTCAATCATCATTTTTATTTTTATCCGATATATTATTTTATTGCCTCTTAGTTGTTAATAAACTCTGTACTTATTACATATGATTATGCTGCGTACATTTATTGCACGTGGTTTCACTATGTATATTTTATTCAATCATTTTTATTTTTATCCGATATATTATTTTATTGCCTCTTAGTTGTTAATAAACTCTGTACTTATTACATATGATTATGCTGCGTACATTTATTGCACGTGGTTTCACTATGTATATTTTATTCAATCATCTTTTTTATTTTTATCCGATATTATTTTATTGCCTCTTAGTTGTTAATAAACTCTGTACTTATTACATATGATTATGCTGCGTACATTTATTGCACGTGGTTTCACTATGTATATTTTATTCAATCATTTTTCTTTTTATCCGATATATTATTTTATTGCCTCTTAGTTGTTAATAAACTCTGTACTTATTACATATGATTATGCTGCGTACATTTATTGCACGTGGTTTCACTATGTATATTTTATTCAATCATCATTTTTATTTTTATCCGATATATTATTTTATTGCCTCTTAGTTGTTAATAAACTCTGTACTTATTACATATGATTATGCTGCGTACATTTATTGCACGTGGTTTCACTATGTATATTTTATTCAATCATCATTTTTATTTTTATCCGATATATTATTTTATTGCCTCTTAGTTGTTAATAAACTCTGTACTTATTACATATGATTATGCTGCGTACATTTATTGCACGTGGTTTCACTATGTATATTTTATTCAATCATCATTTTTATTTTTATCCGATATATTATTTTATTGCCTCTTAGTTGTTAATAAACTCTGTACTTATTACATATGATTATGCTGCGTACATTTATTGCACGTGGTTTCACTATGTATATTTTATTCAATCATCATTTTTATTTTTATCCGATATATTATTTTATTGCCTCTTAGTTGTTAATAAACTCTGTACTTATTACATATGATTATGCTGCGTACATTTATTGCACGTGGTTTCACTATGTATATTTTATTCAATCATCATTTTTATTTTTATCCGATATATTATTTTATTGCCTCTTAGTTGTTAATAAACTCTGTACTTATTACATATGATTATGCTGCGTACATTTATTGCACGTGGTTTCAGTATGTATATTTTATTCAATCATTTTTATTTTTATCCGATATATTATTTTATTGCCTCTTAGTTGTTAATAAACTCTGTACTTATTACATATGATTATGCTGCGTACATTTATTGCACGTGGTTTCACTATGTATATTTTATTCAATCATCATTTTTATTTTTATCCGATATATTATTTTATTGCCTCTTAGTTGTTAATAAACTCTGTACTTATTACATATGATTATGCTGCGTACATTTATTGCACGTGGTTTCACTATGTATATTTTATTCAATCATCATTTTTATTTTTATCCGATATATTATTTTATTGCCTCTTAGTTGTTAATAAACTCTGTACTTATTACATATGATTATGCTGCGTACATTTATTGCACGTGGTTTCACTATGTATATTTTATTCAATCATCATTTTTATTTTTATCCGATATATTATTTTATTGCCTCTTAGTTGTTAATAAACTCTGTACTTATTACATATGATTATGCTGCGTACATTTATTGCACGTGGTTTCACTATGTATATTTTATTCAATCATCATTTTTATTTTTATCCGATATATTATTTTATTGCCTCTTAGTTGTTAATAAACTCTGTACTTATTACATATGATTATGCTGCGTACATTTATTGCACGTGGTTTCACTATGTATATTTTATTCAATCATCATTTTTATTTTTATCCGATATATTATTTTATTGCCTCTTAGTTGTTAATAAACTCTGTACTTATTACATATGATTATGCTACGTACATTTATTGCACGTGGTTTTACTATGTATATTTTATTCAATCATTTTTATTTTTATCCGATATATTATTTTATTGCCTCTTAGTTGTTAATAAACTCTGTACTTATTACATATGATTATGCTACGTACATGTATTGCACGTGGTTTCACTATGTATATTTTATTCAATCATCATTTTTATTTTTATCCGATATATTATTTTATTGCCTCTTAGTTGTTAATAAACTCTGTACTTATTTACATATGATTATGCTACGTACATTTATTGCACGTGGTTTCACTATGTATATTTTATTCAATCATCATTTTTTTTATCCGATATATTATTTTATTGCCTCTTAGTTGTTAATAAACTCTGTACTTATTACATATGATTATGCTGCGTACATTTATTGCACGTGGTTTCACTATGTATATTTTATTCAATCATCATTTTTATTTTTATCCGATATATTATTTTATTGCCTCTTAGTTGTTAATAAACTCTGTACTTATTACATATGATTATGCTGCGTACATTTATTGCACGTGGTTTTCACTATGTATATTTTATCCGATATATTATTTTATTGCCTCTTAGTTGTTAATATCCGATATATTATTTTATTGCCCCTTAGTTGTTAATAAACTCTGTACTTATTACATATGATTATGCTACGTACATTTATTGCACGTGGTTTCACTATGTATATTTTATTCAATCATCATTTTTATTTTTATCCGATATATTATTTTATTGCCTCTTAGTTGTTAATAAACTCTGTACTTATTACATATGATTATGCTACGTACATTTATTGCACGTGGTTTCACTATGTATATTTTATTCAATCATCATTTTTATTTTTATCCGATATATTATTTTATTGCCTCTTAGTTGTTAATAAACTCTGTACTTATTACATATGATTATGCTGCGTACATTTATTGCACGTGGTTTCACTATGTATATTTTATTCAATCATCATTTTTATTTTTATCCGATATATTATTTTATTGCCTCTTAGTTGTTAATAAACTCTGTACTTATTACATATGATTATGCTGCGTACATTTATTGCACGTGGTTTCACTATGTATATTTTATTCAATCATTTTTATTTTTATCCGATATATTATTTTATTGCCTCTTAGTTGTTAATAAACTCTGTACTTATTACATATGATTATGCTGCGTACATTTATTGCACGTGGTATCACTATGTATATTTTATTCAATCATCATTTTTATTTTTATCCGTTATATTATTTTATTGCCTTCTTAGTTGTTAATAAACTCTGTACTTATTACATATGATTATGCTGCGTACATTTATTGCACGTGGTTTCAATATGTATATTTTATTCAATCATCATTTTATTTTTATCCGATATATTATTTTATTGCCTCTTAGTTGATAATAAACTCTGTACTTATTACATATGATTATGCTGCGTACATTTATTGCACGTGGTATCACTATGTATATTTTATTCAATCATCATTTTTATTTTTCTCCGATATATTATTTTATTGCCTCTTAGTTGTTAATAAACTCTGTACTTAATACATATGATTATGCTGCGTACATTTATTGCACGTGGTTTCACTATGTATATTTTATTCAATCATCATTTTTTTTTTTTATCCGATATATTATTTTATTGCCTCTTAGTTGTTAATAAACTCTGTACTTATTACATATGATTATGCTGCGTACATTTATTGCACGTGGTTTCACTATGTATATTTTATTCAATCATTTTTATTTTTATCCGATATATTATTTTATTGCCTCTTAGCTGTTAATAAACTCTGTACTTATTACATATGATTATGCTACTTACATTTATTGCACGTGGTTTCACTATGTATATTTTATTGAATCATCATTTTTATTTTTATCCGATATATTATTTTATTGCCTCTTAGTTGTTAATAAACTCTGTACTTATTACATATGATTATGCTACGTACATTTATTGCACGTGGTTTCACTATGTATATTTTATTCAATCATCATTTTTATTTTTATCCGATATATTATTTTATTGCCTCTTAGTTGTTAATAAACTCTGTACATATTACATATGATTATGCTGCGTACATTTATTGCACGTGGTTTCACTATGTATATTTTATTCAATCATCATTTTTATTTTTATCCGATATATTATTTTATTGCCTCTTAGTTGTTAATAAACTCTGTACTTATTACATATGATTATGCTGCGTACATTTATTGCACGTGGTTTCACTATGTATATTTTATTCAATCATCATTTTTATTTTTATCCGATATATTATTTTATTGCCTCTTAGTTGTTAATAAACTCTGTACTTATTACATATGATTATGCTGCGTACATTTATTGCACGTGGTTTCAGTATGTATATTTTATTCAAATCATTTTTATTTTTATCCGATATATTATTTTATTCCCTCTTAGTTGTTAATAAACTCTGTACTTATTACATATGATTATGCTACGTACATTTATTGCACGTGGTTTCACTATGTATATTTTATTCAATCATCATTTTTATTTTTATCCGATATATTATTTTATTGCCTCTTAGTTCTTAATAAACTCTGTACTTATTACATATGATTATGCTGCGTACATTTATTGCACGTGGTTTCACTATGTATATTTTATTCAATCATCATTTTTATTTTTATCCGATATATTATTTTATTGCCTCTTAGTTGTTAATAAACTCTGTACTTATTACATATGATTATGCTGCGTACATTTATTGCACGTGGTTTCACTATGTATATTTTATTCAATCATCATTTTTATTTTTATCCGATATATTATTTTATTGCCTCTTAGTTGTTAATAAACTCTGTACTTATTACATATGATTATGCTGCGTACATTTATTGCACGTGGTTTCACTATGTATATTTTATTCAATCATCATTTTTATTTTTATCCGATATATTATTTTATTGCCTCTTAGTTGTTAATAAACTCTGTACTTATTACATATGATTATGCTGCGTACATTTATTGCACGTGGTTTCACTATGTATATTTTATTCAATCATTTTTTATTTTTATCCGATATATTATTTTATTGCCTCTTAGTTGTTAATAAACTCTGTACTTATTACATATGATTATGCTGCGTACATTTATTGCACGTGGTTTCACTATGTATATTTTATTCAATCATCATTTTTATTTTTATCCGATATATTATTTTATTGCCTCTTAGTTGTTAATAAACTCTGTACTTATTACATATGATTATGCTGCGTACATTTATTGCACGTGGTTTCAGTATGTATATTTTATTCAATCATTTTTATTTTTATCCGATATATTATTTTATTGCCTCTTAGTTGTTAATAAACTCTGTACTTATTACATATGATTATGCTACGTACATTTATTGCACGTGGTTTCACTATGTATATTTTATTCAATCATCATTTTTTATTTTTATCCGATATATTATTTTATTGCCTCTTAGTTCTTAATAAAACTCTGTACTTATTACATATGATTATGCTGCGTACATTTATTGCACGTGGTTTCACTATGTATATTTTATTCAATCATCATTTTTATTTTTATCCGATATATTATTTTATTGCCTCTTAGTTGTTAATAAACTCTGTACATATTACATATGATTATGCTGCGTACATTTATTGCACGTGGTTTCACTATGTATATTTTATTCAATCATCATTTTTATTTTTATCCGATATATTATTTTATTGCCTCTTAGTTGTTAATAAACTCTGTACTTATTACATATGATTATGCTGCGTACATTTATTGCACGTGGTTTCACTATGTATATTTTATTCAATCATCATTTTTATTTTTATCCGATATATTATTTTATTGCCTCTTAGTTGTTAATAAACTCTGTACTTATTACATATGATTATGCTGCGTACATTTATTGCACGTGGTTTCACTATGTATATTTTATTCAATCATCATTTTTATTTTTATCCGATATATTATTTTATTGCCTCTTAGTTGTTAATAAACTCTGTACTTATTACATATGATTATGCTGCGTAAATTTATTGCACGTGGTTTCACTATGTATATTTTATTCAATCATCATTTTTATTTTTAACCGATATATTATTTTATTGCCTCTTAGCTGTTAATAAACTCTGTACTTATTACATATGATTATGCTGCGTACATTTATTGCACGTGGTTTCACTATGTATATTTTACTCAATCATTTTTATTTTTAACCGATATATTATTTTATTGCCTCTTAGCTGTTAATAAACTCTGTACTTATTACATATGATTATGCTACGTACATTTATTGCACGTGGTTTCACTATGATATTGCGGTGACGCGTGGCCACCCCAAGACTCTTTGGTCGAGCGACGTAAAGGTAACGGTAACTGTACCGGTACAACACTGACCGGCGCGTTATATGAACAGCGAGGCATCAGTCTCTGACCTCGCTAATGTCCTGTTAGCTGCGTTACTTTTTCCCTCGTGGAAATATTTTGATGATGTTCAAATAAAGGTTAAGTTTTTGTTAACGGCCCAATCTCTTTCCTTTTGTTAACATTCATTTGCGATACGAGTTGGAATGCAACCTTGGATTCGCTCGTATCTGCAGTGGTGACCTACGAGAAGCACGCTATCTGATTACATCGGATAAAATATTGGGCTTATGCTGCAGATTTTTATGCAGTACCAATGATTTCGAACATCTAGTACGCTTCTACGGAATATTTGTGCATTTTAGTGTGTGTTTGTGATCCCCACGTGGGATATTTTTGTGCCACGTGGTTCCCGTTCCAGCATGGATTAATGGATTACTACTTCATCTCAACGGCAGAGTAAGATGCATGCTTTCCTATTTCTCTGAGTACCATACTACTGCATTTGTGTTCTAGTTCTCTTTCGCTCAGACAGCCTAAAGTGCTCTTATTTTTATACTGATTGGTTTCAATTCGCGCAGCTAACTATAAAATATTGCTACTTATTTAAATTTTAGTAAAGTGTATATTTTATATTTATATTTTTTGTTGCACTACATATATGTTTCTCTTGCCAATAATTACTCTTTAATATGTTTAAATTTTAAGTTTATAATATAAAGTGCATTTTGTATTTTATTGGAGTTGTCTAAAATAATATATAAATTTCTTGTGTGCGCGCGAATTTAAGTTGTTTTCTAACCATGTCTCTGCCAACGGCCGCTGCTGAAGTGGATAGGGTAGCATTAAAATTACCTCAGTTCTGGGAAAAATCGCCCGAACTGTGGTTTGTCAATATCGAAGCTCAATTCAAAATGAGCTCGATAACGGCGGACTGCACTCAGTATTATGCAGTGATAGCAGCGCTCAATGCTGATACCTTAATGCACGTCAGCGATATAGTGCTCAATCCACCAACTACCAATATGTACCAGGCGATTAAGGATAGGTTGATATCCGAATTTTCGGATTCTGAACAAAAACGCCTAAAAACCGTAATATCGGAGCTAACGTTAGGTGATGATAAACCGTCATTATTATTGCGCAAGATGCGCCAGTTAGCAGGCCAATGTCTCAGTGACGAGCTTCTTAAGACACTCTGGTTACAACGGCTCCCCAGCCAGGCGCAAGCTATTTTGTCGGTCTCCGACGATAAGTTGGATAAGTTGGCCCTTATGGCTGATAAAATCCTGGAGACCACAGAACAAGGGGGAGCAAATTGTTATGCTGTCGCACAAACTCAACCGACTGATCCGATAATCTTGTTACAACAGCAAGTAGCCGAACTGGCCAAACAAATGCAGCGTTTGGCCAGGACACATACGCCGAATGCAGCTAAACCGCGTTTTCGTTCCAAAAGCAGGAATCGCAATACTTCGCACAATAACAATGATCTCTGTTGGTACCATTTTAAATTTGGCCAGCGGGCAACTAAGTGCAAAGAACCCTGTAATTTCTCGCACGTCAGGGAAACTAACTGGGAAGTCACATCATGCGGCCAGCTGTGATTTCACCGCAACGAAACTTAGCCGCCTTTTTGTTAAAGACAATACATCCAATAGGGTATATTTGATAGATAGTGGAAGTGATGTCTGCGTTTTGCCATATACGCCAAGCAAGAAAATTTCGAGTGATATCAAATTGTTTTCGGCTAACGGGTCCCAAATTCATACATACGGCACGCGCATCGTGACTCTGGATTTAAATTTGCGCAGACGTTTCACTTGGCCATTTATATTGGCGGGGGTCAGCAAACCCATTATTGGAGCAGACTTTCTAGAGCATTATGGTCTTCTGGTAGACATTAAAAACCGCTGCTTACGTGATCCGAAAACATCTTTAACAACCAAAGGGCAGTGCGCAAAGGACATCGAACCCCAAATTACACTGGTCTCGGGCGATTTTAAGTATAAACAGATACTAGACAAATTTCCCGAGATACTAAAGCCTTATCCGTCAAATCAGCAGGTACCTCATAATACCGTGCATCGCATTGAAACGACAGGTCAACCAGTGTATGCTAAACCCCGTAGATTGCACCCAGAGCAGTTGGTTATAGCAAAAAGAGAATTTCAGTATATGCTGGACCAGGGGGTATGCCGTCCTAGTAAGTCGAATTGGTCCAATCCATTACATTTAGTTCCAAAACCCAATTCCACGGATTACCGTCCAACTGGAGACTACCGCGCTTTGAATAAGATAACAGTACCGGATCGGTATCCTCTACCGCACATTTTAGATTTTGCTAGCGAGCTCCACGGCAAAATTATATTCTCTAAAATAGACTTAATCAGGGCATACAATCAGATACCCGTGCACCCAGACGATGTGCACAAAACGGCTATAACTACGCCATTTGGATTGTTCGAATTTATGTTCCTCCCTTTTGGGTTATCAAATGCGGCCCAGACGTTCCAAAGATTTATGAACGAGGTTTTGCACGGCCTAAACTTTGTTTTTGTATATTTGGATGACATCCTGGTAGCTAGCAGTTCTGAGTCGGAACACTTGCAGCATTTAGAGATTGTTTTTCGCAGGCTCACTGACTTTGGGATGCGAATTAACGCGTCAAAGTGCGTTCTTGGAGTCAATGAACTCTCCTTTTTAGGATACACTATTAACAAGCACGGCATAAGGCCTATGCAGGAGAAAGTGGATCCTATTGTGAGATTTTCTCTGCCGCGAACCTTAAACGAGTTGCGGCGCTTTCTCGGCCTTTTAAACTATTACCGGCGAACAATACCTCGCGCGGCTCAAATTCAAGCGCCGTTGACGGACTTGCTAAAAGGCAAAAACGGTAAAAGAAGCAAAAACGAAGTCATCAATTGGACTGAACAGGCTAGCGAGGCATTTGAAAACTGCAAAAAGGTATTGGTGCAGGCTACACTTTTAGCGCACCCGGATCCGAAAGCGGAGTTGGTGCTTTTTACTGACGCCAGTAATATAGCCATTGGAGCTTCTTTAAACCAAATAGTGCGGAGCAACGGCCAATCGCAAAAAACAACTCAGCCACTGGCATTTTTTTCTGCCAAACTCAATCAGTCGCAACGTAGATGGTCCACCTTCGACCGGGAGTTGTTTGCAATTTATGCAGCTATCAAGCACTTTCGGCATATGCTTGAAGGCCGAAATTTCGTAATATTCACGGACCATAAACCATTAACATTTGCTTTCCACCAAAAATTGGATAAATGTTCCCCGAGGCAAATGCGTCATTTAGATCTCATTGGTCAGTTCAGTACGGACATTAGATACGTCAAAGGGACAGACAATGCTCCTGCCGATTTAATGTCGCGTATTGCAGCAATTAGTTTGCCTGAAGTGCTTAATTTTAAGATCATTGCCCAGTCTCAGGTTGAGGATGAGGAACTGCAAGAGCTTCTTCAGGATTCGTCCTTAAATCTTAAGTTGATGACCATACCTGATTCCGACGTTCCATTGTATTGTGATATATCAACTCAAAAGATTAGACCTTACATTCCCTCGGACTTTAGGAAACTAGCTTTTGACACCGTTCACAATCTTTCCCATCCAGGGATTAAAGCATCCACCAAATTGCTTACCAGTAGGTATATTTGGAAGGGTATATCTAAGGACGCACGCAGATGGGCTAAGACATGTATACCATGCCAACGCTCAAAAATTCATCGGCACGTCTGTAGTCCGGCATCACAGATTACGGTACCAGACAACCGTTTTGAGCACATCCATATAGACTTGGTAGGACCGCTACCAACATCTGACGGCTACCAATATATCCTTACAATGATAGACCGTTTCACTCGGTGGATTGAGGCTATACCTCTACGTGACATCACGGCAGACACGGTCGCTAGAGCTTTTTACGCACATTGGATTGCGCGTTTTGGAACGCCAAACACAATCACAACTGACCAAGGGCGTCAGTTCGAGTCCAATTTGTTTAAATCCTTAGCCAAATTGTTAGGGGTTAAGCATATCCATACTACTTCATTCCATCCAATGAGCAATGGGCTGGTGGAAAATGCCCACCGACCGCTTAAAGCGGCTTTAAAGGCTTGTCTGAGTGAGAGGTGGACGGAAAAATTGCCGACGGTTCTCCTCGGCTTACGTTCGGTACTCAGGGAAGAACTGGGAGCAACCACGGCAGAGCTGGTGTATGGTACCACTCTTCGACTCCCTGGGGAATTTTTGGCAGCTGGAAAGGAGGACGTCAACCTGGCCACTTTTCTACAAGAACTTCGGTCGGTGATGCGAACTTTAGCACCACAACCTTCCAGCAATCACAGTAACAAAAAAACTTTTGTTCCACAAGAACTCTACACTTGCTCGCACGTTTTTGTCAGGGTCGACCAAGTAAAACCACCTCTGACCCCGCCCTATGATGGACCGTTCCTGGTTCTGCAGCGAGCTGATAAGACTTTTAAGATCAGTTCAAGGGGCAAAGAGCTGGTTATCTCCATTGACAGGTTAAAACCCGCTTTTCTTCTAGAGGGAGACGACACATCGCCATCAGAAGAGCCGAAGATCGTTTCTCCAACCAGCGAAGAAGATCAGACAGTAACAGCGGATCAGCAGAGCAGACAGACTCGGTCTGGCAGGCAGGTCAGATTCCCAGCGAAATATCGGACTTAACGTTGTCACTGGAAAGGGGGTACTGCGGTGACGCGTGGCCACCCCAAGACTCTTTGGTCGAGCGACGTAAAGGTAACGGTAACTGTACCGGTACAACACTGACCGGCGCGTTATATGAACAGCGAGGCATCAGTCTCTGACCTCGCTAATGTCCTGTTAGCTGCGTTACTTTTTCCCTCGTGGAAATATTTTGATGATGTTCAAATAAAGGTTAAGTTTTTGTTAACGGCCCAATCTCTTTCCTTTTGTTAACATTCATTTGCGATACGAGTTGGAATGCAACCTTGGATTCGCTCGTATCTGCAATATATTTTATTCAATCATCATTTTTATTTTTATCCGATATATTATTTTATTGCCTCTTAGTTGTTAATAAACTCTGTACTTATTACATATGATTATGCTGCGTACATTTATTGCACGTGGTTTCACTATGTATATTTTATTCAATCATCATTTTTATTTTTATCCGATATATTATTTTATTGCCTCTTAGTTGTTAATAAACTCTGTACTTATTACATATAATTATGCTGCGTACATTTATTGCACGTGGTTTCACTATGTATATTTTATTCAATCATTTTTCTTTTTATCCGATATATTATTTTATTGCCTCTTAGTTGTTAATAAACTCTGTACTTATTACATATGATTATGCTGCGTACATTTATTGCACGTGGTTTCACTATGTATATTTTATTCAATCATCATTTTTATTTTTATCCGATATATTATTTTATTGCCTCTTAGTTGTTAATAAACTCTGTACTTATTACATATGATTATGCTGCGTACATTTATTGCACGTGGTTTCACTATGTATATTTTATTCAATCATCATTTTTATTTTTATCCGATATATTATTTTATTGCCTCTTAGTTGTTAATAAACTCTGTACTTATTACATATGATTATGCTGCGTACATTTATTGCACGTGGTTTCACTATGTATATTTTATTCAATCATCATTTTTATTTTTATCCGATATATTATTTTATTGCCTCTTAGTTGTTAATAAACTCTGTACTTATTACATATGATTATGCTGCGTACATTTATTGCACGTGGTTTCACTATGTATATTTTATTCAATCATCATTTTTATTTTTATCCGATATATTATTTTATTGCCTCTTAGTTGTTAATAAACTCTGTACTTATTACATATGATTATGCTGCGTACATTTATTGCACGTGGTTTCACTATGTATATTTTATTCAATCATCATTTTTATTTTTATCCGATATATTATTTTATTGCCTCTTAGTTGTTAATAAACTCTGTACTTATTACATATGATTATGCTGCGTACATTTATTGCACGTGGTTTCACTATGTATATTTTATTCAATCATCATTTTTATTTTTATCCGATATATTATTTTATTGCCTCTTAGTTGTTAATAAACTCTGTACTTATTACATATGATTATGCTGCGTACATTTATTGCACGTGGTTTCACTATGTATATTTTATTCAATCATCATTTTTATTTTTATCCGATATATTATTTTATTGCCTCTTAGTTGTTAATAAACTCTGTACTTATTACATATGATTATGCTGCGTACATTTATTGCACGTGGTTTCACTATGTATATTTTATTCAATCATCATTTTTTATTTTTATCCGATATATTATTTTATTGCCTCTTAGTTGTTAATAAACTCTGTACTTATTACATATGATTATGCTGCGTACATTTATTGCACGTGGTTTCACTATGTATATTTTATTCAATCATCATTTTTATTTTTATCCGATATATTATTTTATTGCCTCTTAGTTGTTAATAAACTCTGTACTTATTACATATGATTATGCTGCGTACATTTATTGCACGTGGTTTTCACTATGTATATTTTATTCGACCATTTTTATTTTTATCCCATATATTAATTTATTGTTTCTTAGCTGTTAATAAACTCTGTACTTATTACATATGATTATGCTACGTACATTTATTGCACGTGGTTTCACTATGTATATTTTATTCAATCATCATTTTTATTTTTATCCGATATATTATTTTATTGCCTCTTAGTTGTTAATAAACTCTGTACTTATTACATATGATTATGCTGCGTACATTTATTGCACGTGGTTTCACTATGTATATTTTATTCAATCATCATTTTTATTTTTATCCGATATATTATTTTATTGCCTCTTAGTTGTTAATAAACTCTGTACTTATTACATATGATTATGCTACGTACATTTATTGCACGTGGTTTCACTATGTATATTTTATTCAATCATCATTTTTATTTTTATCCGATATATTATTTTATTGCCCCTTAGTTGTTAATAAACTCTGTACTTATTACATATGATTATGCTACGTACATTTATTGCACGTGGTTTCACTATGTATATTTTATTCAATCATCATTTTTATTTTTATCCGATATATTATTTTATTGCCTCTTAGTTGTTAATAAACTCTGTACTTATTACATATGATTATGCTACGTACATTTATTGCACGTGGTTTCACTATGTATATTTTATTCAATCATCATTTTTATTTTTATCCGATATATTATTTTATTGCCTCTTAGTTGTTAATAAACTCTGTACTTATTACATATGATTATGCTGCGTACATTTATTGCACGTGGTTTCACTATGTATATTTTATTCAATCATCATTTTTATTTTTATCCGATATATTATTTTATTGCCTCTTAGTTGTTAATAAACTCTGTACTTATTACATATGATTATGCTACGTACATTTATTGCACGTGGTTTCACTATGTTGATTATGCTGCGTACATTTATTGCATTTTTATCCGATATATTATTTTATTGCCTCTTAGTTGTTAATAAACTCTGTACTTATTACATATGATTATGCTACGTACATTTATTGCACGTGGTTTCACTATGTATATTTTATTCAATCATCATTTTTATTTTTATCCGATATATTATTTTATTGCCTCTTAGTTGTTAATAAACTCTGTACTTATTACATATGATTATGCTGCGTACATTTATTGCACGTGGTTTCACTATGTATATTTTATTCAATCATCATTTTTATTTTTATCCGATATATTATTTTATTGCCTCTTAGTTGTTAATAAACTCTGTACTTATTACATATGATTATGCTGCGTACATTTATTGCACGTGGTTTCACTATGTATATTTTATTCAATCATCATTTTTATTTTTATCCGATATATTATTTTATTGCCTCTTAGTTGTTAATAAACTCTGTACTTATTACATATGATTATGCTGCGTACATTTATTGCACGTGGTTTCACTATGTATATTTTATTCAATCATCATTTTTATTTTTATCCGATATATTATTTTATTGCCTCTTAGTTGTTAATAAACTCTGTACTTATTACATATGATTATGCTGCGTACATTTATTGCACGTGGTTTCACTATGTATATTTTATTCAATCATCATTTTTATTTTTATCCGATATATTATTTTATTGCCTCTTAGTTGTTAATAAACTCTGTACTTATTACATATGATTATGCTGCGTACATTTATTGCACGTGGTTTCACTATGTATATTTTATTCAATCATCATTTTTATTTTTATCCGATATATTATTTTATTGCCTCTTAGTTGTTAATAAACTCTGTACTTATTACATATGATTATGCTGCGTACATTTATTGCACGTGGTTTCGATTATGCTGCGTACATTTATTGCACGTGGTTTCACTTTGTATATTTTATTTTTATCCGATATATTATTTTATTGCCTCTTAGTTGTTAATAAACTCTGTACTTATTACATATGATTATGCTGCGTACATTTATTGCACGTGGTTTCACTATGTATATTTTATTCAATCATCATTTTTATTTTTATCCGATATATTATTTTATTGCCTCTTAGTTGTTAATAAACTCTGTACTTATTACATATGATTATGCTGCGTACATTTATTGCACGTGGTTTCACTATGTATATTTTATTCAATCATCATTTTTATTTTTATCCGATATATTATTTTATTGCCTCTTAGTTGTTAATAAACTCTGTACTTATTACATATGATTATGCTGCGTACATTTATTGCACGTGGTTTCACTATGTATATTTTATTCAATCATCATTTTTATTTTTATCCGATATATTATTTTATTGCCTCTTAGTTGTTAATAAACTCTGTACTTATTACATATGATTATGCTGCGTACATTTATTGCACGTGGTTTCACTATGTATATTTTATTCAATCATCATTTTTTTTATCCGATATATTATTTTATTGCCTCTTAGTTGTTAATAAACTCTGTACTTATTACATATGATTATGCTGCGTACATTTATTGCACGTGGTTTCACTATGTATATTTTATTCAATCATCATTTTTATTTTTATCCGATATATTATTTTATTGCCTCTTAGTTGTTAATAAACTCTGTACTTATTACATATGATTATGCTGCGTACATTTATTGCACGTGGAAACTCTGTACTTTTACATATGATTATGCTTACGTACATTTATCATCATTTTTATTTTTATCCGATATATTATTTTATTGCCTCTTAGTTGTTAATAAACTCTGTACTTATTACATATGATTATGCTGCGTACATTTATTGCACGTGGTTTCACTATGTATATTTTATTCGATCATTTTTATTTTTAACCGATATATTATTTTATTGCCTCTTAGCTGTTAATAAACTCTGTATTTATTACATATGATTATGCTACGTACATTTATTGCACGTGGTTTCACTATGTATATTTTATTCAATCATTTTTATTTTTATCCGATATATTATTTTATTGCCTCTTAGTTGTTAATAAACTCTGTACTTATTACATATGATTATGCTGCGTACATTTATTGCACGTGGTTTCACTATGTATATTTTATTCAATCATTTTTATTTTTATCCGATATATTATTTTATTGCCTCTTAGTTGTTAATAAACTCTGTACTTATTACATATGATTATGCTACGTACATTTATTGCACGTGGTTTCACTATGTATATTTTATTCAATCATCATTTTTATTTTTATCCGATATATTATTTTTGCCTCTTAGTTGTTAATAAACTCTGTACTTATTACATATGATTATGCTGCGTACATTTATTGCACGTGGTTTCACTATGTATATTTTATTCAATCATCATTTTTATTTTTATCCGATATATTATTTTATTGCCTCTTAGTTGTTAATAAACTCTGTACTTATTACATATGATTATGCTACGTACATTTATTGCACGTGGTTTCACTATGTATATTTTATTCAATCATTTTTATTTTATGATTATGCTACGTACATTTATTGCACGTGGTTTCACTATAATAAACTCTGTACTTATTACATATGATTATGCTGCGTACATTTATTGCACGTGGTTTCACTATGTATATTTTATTCAATCATCATTTTTATTTTTATCCGATATATTATTTTATTGCCTCTTAGTTGTTAATAAACTCTGTACTTATTACATATGATTATGCTACGTACATTTATTGCACGTGGTTTCACTATGTATATTTTATTCAATCATCATTTTTATTTTTATCCGATATATTATTTTATTGCCTCTTAGTTGTTAATAAACTCTGTACTTATTACATATGATTATGCTGCGTACATTTATTGCACGTGGTTTCACTATGTATATTTTATTCAATCATCATTTTTATTTTTATCCGATATATTATTTTATTGCCTCTTAGTTGTTTAATAAACTCTGTATTTATTACATATGATTATGCTACGTACATTTATTGCTCGTGGTTTCACTATGTATATTTTATTCAATCATTTTTATTTTTATCCGATATATTATTTTATTGCCTCTTAGTTGTTAATAAACTCTGTACTTATTACATATGATTATGCTGCGTACATTTATTGCACGTGGTTTCACTATGTATATTTTATTCAATCATCATTTTTATTTTTATCCGATATATTATTTTATTGCCTCTTAGTTGTTAATAAACTCTGTACTTATTACATATGATTATGCTACGTACATTTATTGCACGTGGTTTCACTATGTATATTTTATTCAATCATCATTTTTATTTTTATCCGATATATTATTTTATTGCCTCTTAGTTGTTAATAAACTCTGTACTTATTACATATGATTATGCTGCGTACATTTATTGCACGTGGTTTCACTATGTATATTTTATTCAATCATCATTTTTATTTTTATCCGATATATTATTTTATTGCCTCTTAGTTGTTAATAAACTCTGTACTTATTACATATGATTATGCATTATGCTGCCGTACATTTATTGCACGTGGTTTCACTATGTATATTTTAATTCAATCATCATTTTTATATTCAATCATCATTTTTATTTTTATCCGATATATTATTTTATTGCCTTCTTAGTTGTTAATAAACTCTGTACTTATTACATATGATTATGCTGCGTACATTTATTGCACGTGGTTTCACTATGTATATTTTATTCAATCATCATTTTTATTTTTATCCGATATATTATTTTATTGCCTCTTAGTTGTTAATAAACTCTGTACTTATTACATATGATTATGCTGCGTACATTTATTGCACGTGGTATCACTATGTATTTTTATTCAATCATCATTTTTATTTTTATCCGATATATTATTTTATTGCCTCTTAGTTGTTAATAAACTCTGTACTTAATACATATGATTATGCTGCGTACATTTATTGCACGTGGTTTCACTATGTATATTTTATTCAATCATCATTTTTATTTTTATCCGATATATTATTTTATTGCCTCTTAGTTGTTAATAAACTCTGTACTTATTACATATGATTATGCTGCGTACATTTATTGCACGTGGTTTCACTATGTATATTTTATTCAATCATCATTTTTATTTTTATCCGATATATTATTTTATTGCCTCTTAGTTGTTAATAAACTCTGTACTTATTACATATGATTATGCTGCGTACATTTATTGCACGTGGTTTCACTATGTATATTTTATTCAATCATCATTTTTATTTTTATCCGATATATTATTTTATTGCCTCTTAGTTGTTAATAAACTCTGTACTTATTACATATGATTATGCTGCGTACATTTATTGCACGTGGTTTCACTATGTATATTTTATTCGACCATTTTTATTTTTATCCCATATATTAATTTATTGTTTCTTAGCTGTTAATAAACTCTGTACTTATTACATATGATTATGCTACGTACATTTATTGCACGTGGTTTCACTATGTATATTTTATTCAATCATCATTTTTATTTTTATCCGATATATTATTTTATTGCCTCTTAGTTGTTAATAAACTCTGTACTTATTACATATGATTATGCTGCGTACATTTATTGCACGTGGTTTCACTATGTATATTTTATTCAATCATCATTTTTATTTTTATCCGATATATTATTTTATTGCCTCTTAGTTGTTAATAAACTCTGTACTTATTACATATGATTATGCTGCGTACATTTATTGCACGTGGTTTCACTATGTATATTTTATTCAATCATCATTTTTATTTTTATCCGATATATTATTTTATTGCCTCTTAGTTGTTAATAAACTCTGTACTTATTACATATGATTATGCTGCGTACATTTATTGCACGTGGTTTCACTATGTATATTTTATTCAATCATCATTTTTATTTTTATCCGATATATTATTTTATTGCCTCTTAGTTGTTAATAAACTCTGTACTTATTACATATGATTATGCTACGTACATTTATTGCACGTGGTTTTACTATGTATATTTTATTCAATCATTTTTATTTTTATCCGATATATTATTTTATTGCCTTTAGTTGTTAATAAACTCTGTAAACTCTGTACTTATACATATGATTATGCGCACGTGGTTTCACTATGTATATTTTATTCAATCATCATTTTTATTTTTATCCGATATATTATTTTATTGCCTCTTAGTTGTTAATAAACTCTGTACTTATTACATATGATTATGCTACGTACATTTATTGCACGTGGTTTCACTATGTATATTTTATTCAATCATCATTTTTATTTTTATCCGATATATTATTTTATTGCCTCTTAGTTGTTAATAAACTCTGTACTTATTACATATGATTATGCTGCGTACATTTATTGCACGTGGTTTCACTATGTATATTTTATTCAATCATTTTTCTTTTTATCCGATATATTATTTTATTGCCCCTTAGTTGTTAATAAACTCTGTACTTATTACATATGATTATGCTACGTACATTTATTGCACGTGGTTTCACTATGTATATTTTATTCAATCATCATTTTTATTTTTATCCGATATATTATTTTATTGCCTCTTAGTTGTTAATAAACTCTGTACTTATTACATATGATTATGCTGCGTACATTTATTGCACGTGGTTTCACTATGTATATTTTATTCAATCATCATTTTTATTTTTATCCGATATATTATTTTATTGCCTCTTAGTTGTTAATAAACTCTGTACTTATTACATATAATTATGCTGCGTACATTTATTGCACGTAGTTTCACTATGTATATTTTATTCAATCATTTTTATTTTTATCCGATATATTATTTTATTGCCTCTTAGTTGTTAATAAACTCTGTACTTATTACATATGATTATGCTGCGTACATTTATTGCACGTGGTTTCACTATGTATATTTTATTCAATCATCATTTTTATTTTTATCCGATATATTATTTTATTGCCTCTTAGTTGTTAATAAACTCTGTACTTATTACATATGATTATGCTACGTACATTTATTGCACGTGGTTTCACTATGTATATTTTATTCAATCATCATTTTTATTTTTATCCGATATATTATTTTATTGCCTCTTAGTTGTTAATAAACTCTGTACTTATTACATATGATTATGCTGCGTACATTTATTGCACGTGGTTTCACTATGTATATTTTATTCGATCATTTTTATTTTTATCCGCACGTGGTTTCACTATGTATATTTTATTCAATCATCATTTTTATTTTTATCCGATATATTATTTTATTGCCTCTTAGTTGTTAATAAACTAATAAACTCTGTACTTATTACATATGATTATGCTACATACATTTATTGCACGTGGTTTCACTATGTATATTTTATTCAATCATCATTTTTATTTTTATCCGA
The DNA here is from genome assembly GCA_032207245.1 of Pardosa pseudoannulata. Lineage (NCBI taxonomy): Eukaryota > Metazoa > Arthropoda > Arachnida > Araneae > Lycosidae > Pardosa > Pardosa pseudoannulata. The sequence goes on from JAGEOH010000129.1 coordinate 22,670, forward strand.
TATATTATTTTATTGCCTCTTAGTTGTTAATAAACTCTGTACTTATTACATATGATTATGCTACTTACATTTATTGCACGTGGTTTCACTATGTATATTTAATTCGATCATTTTTATTTTTAACCGATATATTATTTTATTGCCTCTTAGCTGTTAATAAACTCTGTACTTATTACATATGATTATGCTACTTACATTTATTGCACGTGGTTTCACTATGTATATTTTATTCAATCATCATTTTTATTTTTATCTGATATATTATTTTATTGCCTCTTAGTTGTTAATAAACTCTGTACTTATTACATATGATTATGCTGCGTACATTTATTGCACGTGGTTTCACTATGTATATTTTATTCAATCATCATTTTTATTTTTATCCGATATATTATTTTATTGCCTCTTAGTTGTTAATAAACTCTGTACTTATTACATATGATTATGCTACGTACATTTATTGCACGTGGTTTCACTATGTATATTTTATTCAATCATTTTTATTTTTATCGATATATTATTTTATTGCCCTTAGTTGTTAATAAACTCTGTACTTATTACATATGATTATGCTACGTACATTTATTGCACGTGGTTTCACTATGTATATTTTATTCAATCATCATTTTTATTTTTATCCGATATATTATTTTATTGCCTCTTAGTTGTTAATAAACTCTGTACTTATTACATATGATTATGCTACGTACATTTATTGCACGTGGTTTCACTATGTATATTTTATTCAATCATCATTTTTATTTTTATCCGATATATTATTTTATTGCCTCTTAGTTGTTAATAAACTCTGTACTTATTACATATGATTATGCTGCGTACATTTATTGCACGTGGTTTCACTATGTATATTTTATTCAATCATCATTTTTATTTTTATCCGATATATTATTTTATTGCCTCTTAGTTGTTAATAAACTCTGTACTTATTACATATGATTATGCTGCGTACATTTATTGCACGTGGTTTCACTATGTATATTTTATTCAATCATTTTTATTTTTATCCGATATATTATTTTATTGCCCTTAGTTGTTAATAAACTCTGTACTTATTACATATGATTATGCTACGTACATTTATTGCACGTGGTTTCACTATGTATATTTTATTCAATCATCATTTTTATTTTTATCCGATATATTATTTTATTGCCTCTTAGTTGTTAATAAACTCTGTACTTATTACATATGATTATGCTACGTACATTTATTGCACGTGGTTTCACTATGTATATTTTATTCAATCATCATTTTTATTTTTATCCGATATATTATTTTATTGCCTCTTAGTTGTTAATAAACTCTGTACTTATTACATATGATTATGCTGCGTACATTTATTGCACGTGGTTTCACTATGTATATTTTATTCAATCATCATTTTTATTTTTATCCGATATATTATTTTATTGCCTCTTAGTTGTTAATAAACTCTGTACTTATTACATATGATTATGCTGCGTACATTTATTGCACGTGGTTTCACTATGTATATTTTATTCAATCATCATTTTTATTTTTATCCGATATATTATTTTATTGCCTCTTAGTTGTTAATAAACTCTGTACTTATTACATATGATTATGCTGCGTACATTTATTGCACGTGGTTTCACTATGTATATTTTATTCAATCATCATTTTTATTTTTATCCGATATATTATTTTATTGCCTCTTAGTTGTTAATAAACTCTGTACTTATTACATATGATTATGCTGCGTACATTTATTGCACGTGGTTTCACTATGTATATTTTATTCAATCATCATTTTTATTTTTATCCGATATATTATTTTATTGCCTCTTAGTTGTTAATAAACTCTGTACTTATTACATATGGATTATGCTGCGTACATTTATTGCACGTGGTTTCACTATTATGTATATTTTATTCAATCATCATTTTTATTTTTATCCGATATATTATTTTATTGCCTCTTAGTTGTTAATAAACTCTGTACTTATTACATATGATTATGCTGCGTACATTTATTGCACGTGGTTTCACTATGTATATTTTATGATTATGCTACGTACATTTATTGCACGTGGTTTTCACTATGTATATTATTTTATTCAACTCTTAGTTGTTAATAAACTCTGTACTTATTACATATGATTATGCTGCGTACATTTATTGCACGTGGTTTCACTATGTATATTTTATTCAATCATCATTTTTATTTTTATCCGATATATTATTTTATTGCCTCTTAGTTGTTAATAAACTCTGTACTTATTACATATGATTATGCTGCGTACATTTATTGCACGTGGTTTCACTATGTATATTTTATTCAATCATCATTTTTATTTTTATCCGATATATTATTTTATTGCCTCTTAGTTGTTAATAAAACTCTGTACTTATTACATATGATTATGCTACGTACATTTATTGCACGTGGTTTCACTATGTATATTTTATTCAATCATCATTTTTATTTTTTATCCGATATATTATTTTATTGCCTCTTAGTTGTTAATAAACTCTGTACTTATTACATAATGATTATGCTGCGTACATTTATTGCACGTGGTTTCACTATGTATATTTTATTCAATCATCATTTTTATTTTTATCCGATATATTATTTTATTGCCTCTTAGTTGTTAATAAACTCTGTACTTATTACATATGATTATGCTACGTACATTTATTGCACGTGGTTTCACTATGTATATTTTATTCAATCATCATTTTTATTTTTATATTTTTATCCGATATATTATTTATTGCCTTTAATAAACTCTGTACTTATTACATATGATTATGCTGCGTACATTTATTGCACGTGGTTTCACTATGTATATTTTATTCAATCATCATTTTTATTTTTATCCGATATATTATTTTATTGCCTCTTAGTTGTTAATAAACTCTGTACTTATTACATATGATTATGCTACGTACATTTATTGCACGTGGTTTCACTATGTATGCACGTGGTTTCACTATGTATATTTTTATTCAAATCCGATATATTATTTTATTGCCTCTTAGTTGTTAATAAACTCTGTACTTATTACATATGATTATGCTGCGTACATTTATTGCACGTGGTTTCACTATGTATATTTTATTCAATCATCATTTTTATTTTTATCCGATATATTATTTTATTGCCTCTTAGTTGTTAATAAACTCTGTACTTATTACATATGATTATGCTACGTACATTTATTGCACGTGGTTTCACTATGTATATTTTATTCAATCATCATTTTTATTTTTATCCCTCTGTACTTATTACATATTGATTTATGCTGCGTGTTAATAAACTCTGTACTTATTACATATGATTATGCTGGTACATTTATTGCACGTGGTTTCACTATGTATATTTTATTTTTATCCGATATATTATTTTACCGATATATTATTTTATTGCCTCTTAGTTGTTAATAAACTCTGTACTTATTACATATGATTATGCTGCGTACATTTATTGCACGTGGTTTCACTATGTATATTTTATTCAATCATTTTTATTTTTATCCGATATATTATTTTATTGCCTCTTAGTTGTTAATAAACTCTGTACTTATTACATATGATTATGCTGCGTACATTTATTGCACGTGGTTTCACTATGTATATTTTATTCTATCCGATATATTATTTTTATTGCCTCTTTAGTTGTTAATAAGTTGTTAATAAACTCTGTACTTATTACATATGATTATGCTGCATACATTTATTGCACGTGGTTTCACTATGTATATTTTATTCGATCATTTTTATTTTTAACCGATATATTATTTTATTGCCTCTTAGCTGTTAATAAACTCTGTATTTATTACATATGATTATGCTACGTACATTTATTGCACGTGGTTTCACTATGTATATTTTATTCAATCATTTTTATTTTTATCCGATATATTATTTTATTGCCTCTTAGTTGTTAATAAACTCTGTACTGCTACGTACATTTATTGCACGGGGTTGGTTTCACTATGATTTATTGCACGTGGTTTCACTATGTATATTTTATTCAATCATCATTTTTATTTTTATCCGATATATTATTTTATTGCCTCTTAGTTGTTAATAAACTCTGTACTTATTACATATGATTATGCTGCGTACATTTATTGCACGTGGTTTCACTATGTATATTTTATTCAATCATCATTTTTATTTTTATCCGATATATTATTTTATTGCCTCTTAGTTGTTAATAAACTCTGTACTTATTACATATGATTATGCTACGTACATTTATTGCACGTGGTTTCACTATGTATATTTTATTCAATCATCATCATTTTTATTTTTATCCGATATATTATTTTATTGCCTCTTAGTTGTTAATAAACTCTGTACTTATTACATATGATTATGCTGCGTACATTTATTGCACGTGGTTTCACTATGTATATTTTGTACTTATTACATATGATTATGCTACGTTACATTTATAGTTGTTAATAAACTCTGTACTTATTACATATGATTATGCTGCGTACATTTATTGCACGTGGTTTTACTATGTATATTTTATTCAATCATTTTTATTTTTATCCGATATATTATTTTATTGCCTCTTAGTTGTTAATAAACTCTGTACTTATTACATATGATTATGCTGCGTACATTTATTGCACGTGGTTTCACTATGTATATTTTATTCAATCATCATTTTTCTTTTTATCCGATATATTATTTTATTGCCTCTTAGTTGTTAATAAACTCTGTACTTATTACATATGATTATGCTGCGTACATTTATTGCACGTGGTTTCACTATGTATATTTTATTCAATCATTTTTATTTTTATCCGATATATTATTTATTGCCTCTTAGTTGTTAATAAACTCTGTACTTATTACATATGATTATGCTACGTACATTTATTGCACGTGGTTTCACTATGTATATTTTATTCAATCATCATTTTTATTTTTTATCCGATATATTATTTTATTGCCTCTTAGTTGTTAATAAACTCTGTACTTATTACATATGATTATGCTACATACATTTATTGCACGTGGTTTCACTATGTATATTTTATTCAATCATCATTTTTATTTTTATCCGAATATTATTTTATTGCCTCTTAGTTGTTAATAAACGATATATTATTTTATTGCCTCTTAGTTGTTAATAAACTCTGTACTTATTTGCACGTGGTTTCACTTATCCGATATATTATTTTATTGCCTCTTAGTTGTTAATAAACTCTGTACTTATCGATATATTATTTTATTGCCTCTTAGTTGTTAATAAACTCTGTACTTATTACATATATGATTATGCTGCGTACATTTATTGCACGTGGTTTCACTATGTATATTTTATTCAATCATCATTTTTATTTTTAACCGATATATTATTTTATTGCCTCTTAGCTGTTAATAAACTCTGTACTTATTACATATGATTATGCTACGTACATTTATTGCACGTGGTTTCACTATGTATATTTTATTCAATCATTTTTATTTTTATCCGATATATTATTTTATTGCCTCTTAGTTGTTAATAAACTCTGTACTTATTACATATGATTATGCTGCGTACATTTATTGCACGTGGTTTCACTATGTATATTTTATTCAATCATCATTTTTATTTTTATCCGATATATTATTTTATTGCCTCTTAGTTGTTAATAAACTCTGTACTTATTACATATGATTATGCTGCGTACATTTATTGCACGTGGTTTCACTATGTATATTTTATTCAATCATCATTTTTATTTTTATCCGATATATTATTTTATTGCCTCTTAGTTGTTAATAAATTATTTTTATCCGATATATTATTTTATTGCCTTGCACGTGGTTTCACTATGTATATTTTATTCAATCATCATTTTTATTTTTATCCGATATATTATTTTATTGCCTCTTAGTTGTTAATAAACTCTGTACTTATTACATATGATTATGCTGCGTACATTTATTGCACGTGGTTTCACTATGTATATTTTATTCAATCATCATTTTTATTTTTATCCGATATATTATTTTCATTGCCTCTTAGTTGTTAATAAACTCTGTACTTATTACATATGATTATGCTGCGTACATTTATTGCACGTGGTTTCACTATGTATATTTTATTCAATCATCATTTTTATTTTTATCCGATATATTATTTTATTGCCTCTTAGTTGTTAATAAACTCTGTACTTATTACATATGATTATGCTGCGTACATTTATTGCACGTGGTTTCACTATGTATATTTTATTCAATCATCATTTTTATTTTTATCCGATATATTATTTTATTGCCTCTTAGTTGTTAATAAACTCTGTACTTATTACATATGATTATGCTGCGTACATTTATTGCACGTGGTTTCACTATGTATATTTTATTCAATCATCATTTTTATTTTTATCCGATATATTATTTTATTGCCTCTTAGTTGTTAATAAACTGTACTTATTACATATGATTATGCTACTTACATTTATTGCACGTGGTTTCACTATGTATATTTTATTCAATCATCATTTTTATTTTTATCCGATATATTATTTTATTGCCTCTTAGTTGTTAATAAACTCTGTACTTATTACATATGATTATGCTACGTACATTTATTGCACGTGGTTTCACTATGTATATTTTATTCAATCATTTTTATTTTTATCCGATATATTATTTTATTGCCTCTTAGTTGTTAATAAACTCTGTACTTATTACATATGATTATGCTGCGTACATTTATTGCACGTGGTTTCACTATGTATATTTTATTCAATCATCATTTTTATTTTTATCCGATATATTATTTTATTGCCTCTTAGTGTTGTTAATAAACTCTGTACTTATTACATATGATTATGCTGCGTACATTTATTGCACGTGGTTTCACTATGTATATTTTATTCAATCATCATTTTTATTTTTATCCGATATATTATATTTTATTGCCTCTTAGTTGTTAATAAACTCTGTACTTATTACATATGATTATGCTGCGTACATTTATTGCACGTGGTTTCACTATGTATATTTTATTCAATCATCATTTTTATTTTTATCCGATATCTTATTTTATTGCCTCTTAGTTGTTAATAAACTCTGTACTTATTACATATGATTATGCTACGTACATTTATTGCACGTGGTTTCACTATGTATATTTTATTCAATCATCATTTTTATTTTTATCCGATATATTATTTTATTGCCTCTTAGTTGTTAATAAAACTCTGTACTTATTACATATGATTATGCTACGTACATTTATTGCACGTGGTTTCACTATGTATATTTTATTCAATCATTTTTATTTTTATCCGCCTCTTAGTTAATAATAAACTCTGTACTTATTACATATGATTATGCTGCGTACATTTATTGCACGTGGTTTCACTATGTATATTTTATTCAATCATCATTTTTATTTTTTTGTTAATAAACTCTGTACTTATTACATATGATTATGCTACGTACATTTATTGCACGTGGTTTCACTATGTATATTTTATTCGATCATTTTTATTTTTAACCGATATATTATTTTATTGCCTCTTAGCTGTTAATAAACTCTGTACTTATTACATATGATTATGCTACTTACATTTATTGCACGTGGTTTCACTATGTATATTTTATTCAATCATCATTTTTATTTTTATCTGATATATTATTTTATTGCCTCTTAGTTGTTAATAAACTCTGTACTTATTACATATGATTATGCTACATACATTTATTGCACGTGGTTTCACTATTTTATTGCCTCTTAGTTGTTAATAAACTCTGTACTTATTACATATGATTATGCTACGTACATTTATTTGCACGTGGTTTCACTATGTATATTTTATTCAATCATCAATTTTTATTTTTATCCGATATATTATTTTATTGCCTCTTAGTTGTTAATAAACTCTGTACTTATTACATATGATTAGGCCTGCGTACATTTTATTGCACGTGGTTTCACTATGTATATTTTATCAATCATCATTTTTATTTTTATCCGATATATTATTTTATTTTGCCTCTTAGTTGTTAATAAACTCTGTACTTAACTCTGTACTTATATTACATATGATTATGCTGCGTACATTTATTGCACGTGGTTTCACTATGTATATTTTTTATTCAATCATCATTTTTATTTTTGCACGTGGTTTCACTATGTATATTTTATTCAATCATCATTTTTTTTATTTTTATCCGATATATTATTTTATTGCCTCTTAGTTGTTAATAAACTCTTTATTCAATCATCATTTTTATTTTTATCCGATATATTATTTTATTGCCTCTTAGTTGTTAATAAACTCTGTACTTATTACATATGATTATGCTACGTACATTTATTGCACGTGGTTTCACTAGTACATTTATTGCACGTGGTTTCACTATGTATATTTTATTCAAATCATTTTTATTTTTATCCGATATATTATTTTATTGCCTCTTAGTTGTTAATAAACTCTGTACTTATTACATATGATTATGCTACTTACATTTATTGCACGTGGTTTCACTATGTATATTTTATTCAATCATCATTTTTATTTTTATCCGATATATTATTTTATTGCCTCTTAGTTGTTAATAAACTCTGTACTTATTACATATGATTATGCTGCGTACATTTATTGCACGTGGTGTCACTATGTATATTTTATTCAATCATCATTTTTATTTTTATCCGATATATTATTTTATTGCCTCTTAGTTGTTAATAAACTCTGTACTTATTACATATGATTATGCTGCGTACATTTATTGCACGTGGTTTCACTATGTATATTTTATTCGATCATTTTTATTTTTAACCGATATATTATTTTATTGCCTCTTAGCTGTTAATAAACTCTGTACTTATTACATATGATTATGCTCGTACATTTATTGCACGTGGTTTCACTATGTATATTTTATTCAATCATCATTTTTATTTTTATCCGATATATTATTTTATTGCCTCTTAGTTGTTAATAAACTCTGTACTTATTACATATGATTATGCTGCGTACATTTATTGCACGTGGTTTCACTATGTATAATTATGCTGCGTACATTTATTGCACGTGGTTTCACTATGTATATTTTATTCAATCATCATTTTTATTTTTATCCGATATATTATTTTATTTGCCTCTTAGTTGTTAATAAAACTCTGTACTTATTACATATGATTATGTAACGTACATTTATTGCATATATTATTTTATTGCCTCTTAGTTGTTAATAAAATCCGATATATTATTTTATTGCCTCTTTAGTTGTTAATAAACTCTGTACTTATTACATATGATTATGCTACGTACATTTATTGCACGTGGTTTCACTATGTATATTTTATTCAAATCATCATTTTTATTTTTATCCGATATATTATTTTATTGCCTCTTAGTTGTTTTTTATTGCCTCTTAGTTGTTAATAAACTCTGTACTTATTACATATGATTATGCTACGTACATTTATTGCACGTGGTTTCACTATGTATATTTTATTCAATCATCATTTTTATTTTTATCTGTACTTATTGACATATGATTATGCTGGGTACAATTTATTGCACGTGGTTTCACTATGTATATTTTATTCAAATTGCATCATTTTTATTTTTATTCCGATATATTATTTTATTGACTCTTAGTTGTTAATAAACTCTGTACTTATGAACATATGATTATGCTGCGTAACATTTATAGCACGTGGTTTCACTATGTATATTTTTATTCAATCATCATTTTTATTTTTATCCGATATATTATTTTATTGCCTCTTAGTTGTTAATAAACTCTGTACTTATTACATTATGATTATGCTACGTACATTTATTGCACGTGGTTTCACTATGTATATTTTATTCAACTCATCATTTTTATTTTTATCCGATATATTTTATTATTGCCTCTTTAGTTGTTAATAAACCTGTGGTACTTATTACATATGATTATGCTGCGGGTACATTTATTGCACGTAGGGTTTCACCCCCCCCCCCCTCTATGTATTTTTTTATTCAATTTCATTTTTATTTTTATCCGATATATTATTTTATTGCCTCTTAGTTGTTAATAAACTCTGTACTTATTATTAACATATGATTTATGCTGCGTACATTTTATTGCATCGTGGTGTTCACTATGTTGCACGTGGTTTCACTATGTATATTTTATTCAATCATCATTTTTATTTTTATCCGATATATTATTTTATTGCCTCTTAGTTGTTAATAAACTCTGTACTTATTACATATATTACATATGAATTATGCTGCGTACATTTTATTGCACGTTGGTTTCACTATGTATATTTTATTCAATCATCATTTTTATTTTTATCCGGTTATATTATTTTTCACTATGTATATTTTATTCAATCATCATTTTTATTTTTATCCGATATATTATTTTATTGCCTCTTAGTTGTTAATAACACGTGGTTTTACTATGTATATTTTATTCAATCATCATTTTTATTTTTATCCGATATATTATTTTATTGCCTCTTAGTTGTTAATAAACTCTGTACTTATTACATATGATTATGCTGCGTACATTTATTGCACGTGGTTTCACTATGTATATTTTATTCAATCATTTTTATTTTTATCCGATATATTATTTTATTGCCTCTTAGTTGTTAATAAACTCTGTACTTATTACATATGATTATGCTGCGTACATTTATTGCACGTGGTTTCACTATGTATATTTTATTCAATCATCATTTTTATTTTTATCCGATATATTATTTTATTGCCTCTTAGTTGTTAATAAACTCTGTACTTATTACATATGATTATGCTACGTACATTTATTGCACGTGGTTTCACTATGTATATTTTATTCAATCATTTTTATTTTTATCCGATATATTATTTTATTGCCTCTTAGTTGTTAATAAACTCTGTACTTATTACATATGATTATGCTACGTACATTTATTGCACGTGGTTTCACTATGTATATTTTATTCAATCATCATTTTTATTTTTATCCGATATATTATTTTATTGCCCCTTAGTTGTTAATAAACTCTGTACTTATTACATATGATTATGCTACGTACATTTATTGCACGTGGTTTCACTATGTATATTTTATTCAATCATCATTTTATTTTTATCCGATATATTATTTTTATTGCCTCTTAGTTGTTAATAAACTCTGTACTTAAAACTCTGTACTTTTACATATGATTATGCTTACGTACATTTATTGCACGTGGTTTCACTATGTATATTTTATTCAATCATCATTTTTATTTTTATCCGATATATTATTTTTATTGCCTCTTAGTTGTTAATAAACTCTGTACTTATTACATATGATTATGCTGCGTACATTTATTGCACGTGGTTTCACTATGTATATTTTATTCAATCATTTTTATTTTTATCCGATATATTATTTTATTGCCTCTTAGTTGTTAATAAACTCTGTACTTATTACATATGATTATGCTGCGTACATTTATTGCACGTGGTTTCACTATGTATATTTTATTCAATCATCATTTTTATTTTTATCCGATATATTATTTTATTGCCTCTTAGTTTGTTAATAAAACTCTGTACTTATTACATATGATTATGCTGCGTACATTTATTGCACGTGGTTTCACTATGTATATTTTATTCAATCATCATTTTTATTTTTATCCGATATATTATTTTATTGCCTCTTAGTTGTTAATAAACTCTGTACTTATTACATATGATTATGCTGCGTACATTTATTGCACGTGGTTTCACTATGTATATTTTATTCAATCATCATTTTTTATTTTATCCGATATATTATTTTATTGCCTCTTAGTTGTTAATAAACTCTGTACTTATTACATATGATTATGCTGCGTACATTTATTGCACGTGGTTTCACTATGTATATTTTTATTCAATCATCATTTTTATTTTTATCCGATATATTATTTTATTGCCTCTTAGTTGTTAATAAACTCTGTACTTATTACATATGATTATGCTGCGTACATTTATTGCACGTGGTTTCACTATGTATATTTTTTATTCAATCATCATTTTTATTTTTATCCGATATATTATTTTATTGCCTCTTAGTTGTTAATAAACTCTGTACTTATTACATATGATTATGCTGCGTACATTTATTGCACGTGGTTTCACTATGTATATTTTATTCAATCATCATTTTTATTTTTATCCGATATATTATTTTATTGCCTCTTAGTTGTTAATAAACTCTGTACTTATTACATATGATTATGCTGCGTACATTTATTGCACGTGGTTTCACTATGATGATTATGCTACGTACATTTATTGCACGTGGTTTCACTATATTTTATTGCCTCTTAGTTTTTAATAAACTCTGTACTTATTACATATGATTATGCTGCGTACATTTATTGCACGTGGTTTCACTATGTATATTTTATTCAATCATCATTTTTATTTTTATCCGATACATTATTTTATTGCCTCTTAGTTGTTACTAAACTCTGTACTTATTTACATATGATTATGCTGCGTACATTTATTGCACGTGGTTTCACTATGTATATTTTATTCAATCATCATTTTTATTTTTATCCGATATATTATTTTATTGCCTCTTAGTTGTTAATAAACTCTGTACTTATTACATATGATTATGCTGCGTACATTTATTGCACGTGGTTTCACTATGTATATTTTATTCAATCATCATTTTATTTTTATCCGATATATTATTTTATTGCCTCTTAGTTGTTAATAAACTCTGTACTTATTACATGATTATGCTACGTACATTTATTGCACGTGGTTTCACTATGTATATTTTATTCAATCATCATTTTTATTTTTATCCGATATATTATTTTATTGCCTCTTAGTTGTTAATAAACTCGTACTTATTACATATGATTATGCTGCGTACATTTATTGCACGTGGTTTCACTATGTATATTTTATTCAATCATCATTTTTATTTTTAACCGATATATTATTTTATTGCCTCTTAGCTGTTAATAAACTCTGTATTTATTACATATGATTATGCTACGTACATTTATTGCACGTGGTTTCACTATGTATATTTTATTCAATCATTTTTATTTTTATCCGATATATTATTATTATGCTGCCGTACATTTATTGCACGTGGTTTCACTATGTATATTTTAATTCAATCATCATTTTTAATGATTATGCTACGTACATTTATTGCACGTGGTTTCACTATGTATATTTTATTCAATCATCATTTTTTTATTTTTATCCGAAACTCTGTACTTATACATATGATTATGCTAATAAACTCTGTACTTATTACATATGATTATGCTACGTACATTTATTGCACGTGGTTTCACTATGTATATTTATTCAATCATCATTTTTATTTTTATCCGATATATTATTTTATTGCCTCTTAGTTGTTAATAAACTCTGTACTTATTACATATGATTATGCTGCGTACATTTATTGCACGTGGTTTCACTATGTATATTTTATTCAATCATCATTTTTATTTTTTATCCGATATATTATTTTATTGCCTCTTAGTTGTTAATAAAACTCTGTACTTATTACATATGATTATGCTGCGTACATTTATTGCACGTGGTTTCACTATGTATATTTTATTCAATCATCATTTTTATTTTTATCCGATATATTATTTTATTGCCTCTTAGTTGTTAATAAACTCTGTACTTATTACATATGATTATGCTACGTACATTTATTGCACGTGGTTTCACTATGTATATTTTATTCAATCATCATTTTTATTTTTATCCGATATATTATTTTATTGCCTCTTAGTTGTTAATAAACTCTGTACTTATTACATATGATTATGCTACGTACATTTATTGCACGTGGTTTCACTATGTATATTTTATTCAATCATCATTTTTATTTTTATCCGATATATTATTTTATTGCCTCTTAGTTGTTAATAAACTCTGTACTTATTACATATGATTATGCTACGTACATTTATTGCACGTGGTTTCACTATGTATATTTTATTCAATCATCATTTTTATTTTTATCCGATATATTATTTTATTGCCTCTTAGTTGTTAATAAACTCTGTACTTATTACATATGATTATGCTGCGTACATTTATTGCACGTGGTTTCAGCACGTGGTTTCACTATGTATATTTTATTCAATCATCATTTTTATTTTTATCCGATATATTATTTTATTGCCTCTTAGTTGTTAATAAACTTATTTTTATCCGATATATTATTTTATTGCCTCTTAGTTGTTAATAAACTCTGTACTTATTACATATGATTATGCTGCGTACATTTATTGCACGTGGTTTCACTATGTATATTTTATTCAATCATCATTTTTATTTTTATATCCGATATATTATTTTATTGCCTCTTAGTTGTTAATAAACTCTGTACTTATTACATATGATTATGCTGGCGTACATTTATTGCACGTGGTTTCACTATGTATATTTTATTCAATCATCATTTTTATTTTTATCCGATATATTATTTTATTGCCTCTTAGTTGTTAATAAACTCTGTACTTATTACATAGATTATGCTGCGTACATTTATTGCACGTGGTTTCACTATGTATATTTTATTCAATCATCATTTTTATTTTTATCCGATATATTATTTTATTGCCTCTTAGTTGTTAATAAACTCTGTACTTATTACATATGATTATGCTGCGTACATTTATTGCACGTGGTTTCACTATGTATATTTTATTCAATCATCATTTTTATTTTTATCCGATATATTATTTTATTGCCTCTTAGTTGTTAATAAACTCTGTACTTATTACATATGATTATGCTGCGTACATTTATTGCACGTGGTTTCACTATGTATATTTTATTTAATCATCATTTTTTATTTTTATCCGATATATTATTTTATTGCCTCTTAGTTGTTAATAAACTCTGTACTTATTACATATGATTATGCTGCGTACATTTATTGCACGTGGTTTCACTATGTATATTTTATTCAATCATCATTTTTATTTTTATCCGATATATTATTTTATTGCCTCTTAGTTGTTAATAAACTCTGTACTTATTACATATGATTATGCTGCGTACATTTATTGCACGTGGTTTCACTATGTATATTTTATTCAATCATCATTTTTATTTTTTATCCGATATATTATTTTATTGCCTCTTAGTTGTTAATAAACTCTGTACTTATTACATATGATTATGCTGCGTACATTTATTGCACGTGGTTTCACTATGTATATTTTATTCAATCATCATTTTATTTTTATCCGATATATTATTTTTATTGCCTCTTAGTTGTTAATAAACTCTGTACTTATTACATATGATTATGCTGCGTACATTTATTGCACGTGGTTTCACTATGTATATTTTATTCAATCATCATTTTTATTTTTATCCGATATATTATTTTATTGCCTCTTAGTTGTTAATAAACTCTGTACTTATTCCATATGATTATGCTACGTACATTTATTGCACGTGGTTTCACTATGTATATTTTATTCAATCATCATTTTTATTTTTATCCGATATATTATTTTATTGCCTCTTAGTTGTTAATAAACTCTGTACTTATTACATATGATTATGCTGCGTACATTTATTGCACGTGGTTTCACTATGTATATTTTATTCAATCATCATTTTTAGATTATGCTGCGTACATTTATTGCACGTGGTTTCACTATAATAAACTCTGTACTTATTACATATGATTATGCTAGTACATTTATTGCACGTGGTTTCACTATGTATATTTTATTCAATCATTTTTATTTTTATCCGATATATTATTTTATTGCCCCTTAGTTGTTAATAAAGATTATGCTACGTACATTTATTGCACGTGGTTTTCACTATGTATATT
Source organism: Pardosa pseudoannulata (assembly GCA_032207245.1). Taxonomy (NCBI): domain Eukaryota; kingdom Metazoa; phylum Arthropoda; class Arachnida; order Araneae; family Lycosidae; genus Pardosa; species Pardosa pseudoannulata. Next base: position 38,501 of record JAGEOH010000129.1, read on the forward strand.
ATTTTATTCAATACATTTATTGCACGTGGTTTCACTATGTATATTTTATTCAATCATCATTTTTATTTTTATCCGATATATTATTTTATTGCCTCTTAGTTGTTAATAAACTCTGTACTTATTACATATGATTATGCTACGTACATTTATTGCACGTGGTTTCACTATGTATATTTATTCAATCATCATTTTTATTTTTATCCGATATATTATTTTATTGCCTCTTAGTTGTTAATAAACTCTGTACTTATTACATATGATTATGCTACGTACATTTATTGCACGTGGTTTCACTATGTATATTTTATTCAATCATCAATTTTATTTTTATAAGATATATTATTTTATTGCCTCTTAGTTGTTAATAAACTCTGTACTTATTACATATGATTATGCTGCGTACATTTATTGCACGTGGTTTCACTATGTATATTTTATTCAATCATCATTTTTATTTTTATCCGATATATTATTTTATTGCCTCTTAGTTGTTAATAAACTCTGTACTTATTACATATGATTATGCTGCGTACATTTATTGCACGTGGTTTCACTATGTATATTTTATTCAATCATCATTTTTATTTTTATCCGATATATTATTTTATTGCCTCTTAGTTGTTAATAAACTCTGTACTTATTACATATGATTATGCTGCGTACATTTATTGCACGTGGTTTCACTATGTATATTTTATTCAATCATCATTTTTTATTTTTATCCGATATATTATTTTATTGCCTCTTAGTTGTTAATAAACTCTGTACTTATTACATATGATTATGCTGCGTACATTTATTGCACGTGGTTTCACTATGTATATTTTATTCAATCATCATTTTTATTTTTATCCGATATATTATTTTATTGCCTCTTAGTTGTTAATAAACTCTGTACTTATTACATATGATTATGCTGCGTACATTTATTGCACGTGGTTTCACTATGTATATTTTATTCAATCATTTTTATTTTTATCCGATATATTATTTTATTGCCTCTTAGTTGTTAATAAACTCTGTACTTATTACATATGATTATGCTGCGTACATTTATTGCACGTGGTTTCACTATGTATATTTTATTCAATCATTTTTATTTTTATCCGATATATTATTTTATTGCCTCTTAGTTGTTAATAAACTCTGTACTTATTACATATGATTATGCTGCGTACATTTATTGCACGTGGTTTCACTATGTATATTTTATTCAATCATCATTTTTATTTTTATCCGATATATTATTTTATTGCCTCTTAGTTGTTAATAAACTCTGTACTTATTACATATGATTATGCTGCGTACATTTATTGCACGTGGTTTCACTATGTATTATTTTATTCAATCATCATTTTATTTTTATCCGATATATTATTTTATTGCCTCTTAGTTGTTAATAAACTCTGTACTTATTACATATGATTATGCTGCGTACATTTATTGCACGTGGTTTCACTATGTATATTTTATTCAATCATCATTTTTATTTTTATCCGATATATTATTTTATTGCCTCTTAGTTGTTAATAAACTCTGTACTTATTACATATGATTATGCTGCGTACATTTATTGCACGTGGTTTCACTATGTATATTTTATTCAATCATTTTTATTTTTATCCGATATATTATTTTATTGCCTCTTAGTTGTTAATAAACTCTGTACTTATTACATATGATTATGCTACGTACATTTATTGCACGTGGTTTCACTATGTATATTTTATTCAATCATCATTTTTATTTTTATCCGATATATTATTTTATTGCCTCTTAGTTGTTAATAAACTCTGTACTTATTACATATGATTATGCTACGTACATTTATTGCACGTGGTTTCACTATGTATATTTTATTCAATCATCATTTTTATTTTTATCCGATATATTATTTTATTGCCTCTTAGTTGTTAATAAACTCTGTACTTATTACATATGATTATGCTGCGTACATTTATTGCACGTGGTTTCACTATGTATATTTTATTCAATCATCATTTTTATTTTTATCCGATATATTATTTTATTGCCTCTTAGTTGTTAATAAACTCTGTACTTATTACATATGATTATGCTGCGTACATTTATTGCACGTGGTTTCACTATGTAATTTTTATCCGATATATTATTTATTGCCTGATATATTATTTTATTGCCTCTTAGTTGTTAATAAACTCTGTACTTATTACATATGATTATGCTACGTACATTTATTGCACGTGGTTTCACTATGTATATTTTATTCAATCATCATTTTTATTTTTATCCGATATATTATTTTATTGCCTCTTAGTTGTTAATAAACTCTGTACTTATTACATATGATTATGCTACGTACATTTATTGCACGTGGTTTCACTATGTATATTTTATTCAATCATCATTTTTATTTTTATCCGATATATTATTTTATTGCCTCTTAGTTGTTAATAAACTCTGTACTTATTACATATGATTATGCTGCGTACATTTATTGCACGTGGTTTCACTATGTATATTTTATTCAATCATCATTTTTATTTTTATCCGATATATTATTTTATTGCCTCTTAGTTGTTAATAAACTCTGTACTTATTACATATGATTATGCTGCGTACATTTATTGCACGTGGTTTCACTATGTATATTTTATTCAATCATTTTTATTTTTATCCGATATATTATTTTATTGCCTCTTAGTTGTTAATAAACTCTGTACTTATTACATATGGCACGTGGTTTCACTATGTATATTTTTATTCAATGTATATTTTATTCAATCATCATTTTTATTTTTATCCGAATATATTATTTTATTGCCTCTTAGTTGTTAATAAACTCTGTACTTATTACATATGATTATGCTACTTACATTTATTGCACGTGGTTTCACTATGTATATTTTATTCAATCATCATTTTTATTTTTATCTGATATATTATTTTATTGCCTCTCTGTACTTATTACATATTGATTTATGCTGCGTCATATGATTATGCTGCGTACATTTATTGCACGTGGTTTCACTATGTATATTTTATTCAATCATCATTTTTATTTTTATCCGATATATTATTTTATTGCCTATTTTTATCCGATATATTATTTTAATTACATATGATTATGCTGCGTACATTTATTGCACGTGGTTTCACTATGTATATTTTATTCAATCATCATTTATTTTTATCCGATATATTATTTTTATTGCCTCTTAGTTGTTAATAAACTCTGTACTTATTACATTATTATGCTACGTACATTTATTGCACGTGGTTTCACTATGTATATTTTATTCAATCATTTTTATTTTTATCCGATATATTATTTTATTGCCTCTTAGTTGTTAATAAACTCTGTACTTATTACATATGATTATGCTGCGTACATTTATTGCACGTGGTTTCACTATGTATATTTTATTCAATCATTTTTCTTTTTATCCGATATATTATTTTATTGCCTCTTAGTTGTTAATAAACTCTGTACTTATTACATATGATTATGCTGCGTACATTTATTGCACGTGGTTTCACTATGTATATTTTATTCAATCATCATTTTTATTTTTATCCGATATATTATTTTATTGCCTCTTAGTTGTTAATAAACTCTGTACTTATTACATATGATTATGCTGCGTACATTTATTGCACGTGGTTTCACTATGTATATTTTATTCAATCATCATTTTTATTTTTTATCCGATATATTATTTTATTGCCTCTTAGTTGTTAATAAACTCTGTACTTATTACATATGATTATGCTGCGTACATTTATTGCACGTGGTTTCACTATGTATATTTTATTCAATCATCATTTTTATTTTTATCCGATATATTATTTTATTGCCTCTTAGTTGTTAATAAACTCTGTACTTATTACATATGATTATGCTGCGTACATTTATTGCACGTGGTTTCACTATGTATATTTTATTCAATCATCATTTTTATTTTTATCCGATATATTATTTTTATTGCCTCTTAGTTGTTAATAAAACTCTGTACTTATTACATATGATTATGCTGCGTACATTTATTGCACGTGGTTTCACTATGTATATTTTATTCAATCATCATTTTTATTTTTATCCGATATATTATTTATTGCCTCTTAGTTGTTAATAAACTCTGTACTTATTACATATGATTATGCTGCGTACATTTATTGCACGTTTCACTATGTATATTTTATTCAATCATCATTATCCGATATATTATTTTTATTGCCTCTTTAGTTGTTAATAAAACTCTGTACTTATTACATATGATTATGCTGCGTACATTATTGCACGTGGTTTCACTTGCTACGTACATTTATTGCACGGGGTTGGTTTCACTATGCTTGTACTTATTACATATGATTATGCTACGTTACATTTATCGTGGTTTCACTATGTATATTTTATTCAATCATCATTTTTATTTTTATCCGATATATTATTTTATTGCCTCTTAGTTGTTAATAAACTCTGTACTTATTACATATCGATATATTATTTTATTGCCTCTTAGTTGTTAATAAACTCTGTACTTATTGTATATTTTATTCAATCATTTTTATTTTTATCCGATATATTATTTTATTGCCTCTTAGTTGTTAATAAACTTTATCCGATATATTATTTTATTGCCTCTTAGTTGTTAATAAACTCTGTACTTATACGTGGTTTATTTTTATCCGATATATTATTTTATTGCCTATTTTTATCCGATATATTATTTTATTGCCTCTTAGTTGTTAATAAAGCCTCTTAGTTGTTAATAAACACTCTGTACTTATTACATATGATTATGCTGCGTACATTTATTGCACGTGGTTTCACTATGTATATTTTATTCAATCATCATTTTTATTTTTGTTTCACTATGTATATTTTATTCAATCATCATTTTTATTTTTATCCGATATATTATTTTATTGCCTCTATTTTATTGCCTCTTAGTTGTTAATAAACTCTGTACTTATTACATATGATTATGCTACGTACATTTATTTGCACGTGGTTTCACTATGTATATTTTATTCAATCATCAATTTTTATTTTTATCCGATATATTATTTTATTGCCTCTTAGTTGTTAATAAACTCTGTACTTATTACATATGATTAGGCCTGCGTACATTTTATTGCACGTGGTTTCACTATGTATATTTTATCAATCATCATTTTTATTTTTATCCGATATATTATTTTATTCTGCGTACATTTATTGCACGTGGTTTCACTATGTATATTTTATTCAATCATCATTTTTATTTTTATCCGATATATTATTTTATTGCCTCTTAGTTGTTAATAAACTCTGTAACTCTGTACTTATATTACATATGATTATGCTGCGTACATTTATTGCACGTGGTTTCACTATGTATATTTTTTATTCAATCATCATTTTTATTTGTGGTTTCACTATGTATATTTTATTCAATCATCATTTTATTTTTATCCGATATATTATTTTATTGCCTCTTAGTTTTTATTCAATCATCATTTTTATTTTTATCCGATATATTATTTTATTGCCTCTTAGTTGTTAATAAACTCTGTACTTATTACATATGATTATGCTACGTACATTTATTGCACGTGGTTTCACTATATATTATTATGCTGCGTACATTTATTGCACGTGGTTTCACTATGTATATTTTATTCAATCATCATTTTTATTTTTATCCGATATATTATTTTATTTGCCTCTTAGTTGTTAATAAAACTCTGTACTTATTACATATGATTATGTAACGTACATTTATTGCTGCCTCTTAGTTGTTAATAAACTCTGTACTTATTACATATGATTATGCTACTTACATTTATTGCACGTGGTTTCACTATGTATATTTAATTCGATCATTTTTATTTTTAACCGATATATTATTTTATTGCCTCTTAGCTGTTAATAAACTCTGTACTTATTACATATGATTATGCTACTTACATTTATTGCACGTGGTTTCACTATGTATATTTTATTCAATCATCATTTTTATTTTTATCTGATATATTATTTTATTGCCTCTTAGTTGTTAATAAACTCTGTACTTAATCCGATATATTATTTTATTGCCTCTTTAGTTGTTAATAAACTCTGTACTTATTACATATGATTATGCTACGTACATTTATTGCACGTGGTTTCACTATGTATATTTTATTCAAATCATCATTTTTATTTTTATCCGATATATTATTTTATTGCCTCTTAGTTGTTTTTATTGCCTCTTAGTTGTTAATAAACTCTGTACTTATTACATATGATTATGCTGCGTACATTTATTGCACGTGGTTTCACTCTGTACTTATTGACATATGATTATGCTGGGTACAATTTATTGCACGTGGTTTCACTATGTATATTTTATTCAAATTGCATCATTTTTATTTTTATTCCGATATATTATTTTATTGACTCTTAGTTGTTAATAAACTCTGTACTTATGAACATATGATTATGCTGCGTAACATTTATAGCACGTGGTTTCACTATGTATATTTTTATTCAATCATCATTTTTATTTTTATCCGATATATTATTTTATTGCCTCTTAGTTGTTAATAAACTCTGTACTTATTACATTATGATTATGCTACGTACATTTATTGCACGTGGTTTCACTATGTATATTTTATTCAACTCATCATTTTTATTTTTATCCGATATATTTTATTATTGCCTCTTTAGTTGTTAATAAACCTGTGGTACTTATTACATATGATTATGCTGCGGGTACATTTATTGCACGTAGGGTTTCACCCCCCCCCCCCTCTATGTATTTTTTTATTCAATTTCATTTTTATTTTTATCCGATATATTATTTTATTGCCTCTTAGTTGTTAATAAACTCTGTACTTATTATTAACATATGATTTATGCTGCGTACATTTTATTGCATCGTGGTGTTCACTATGTAAACTCTGTTATTACATATGAATTATGCTGCGTACATTTTATTGCACGTTGGTTTCACTATGTATATTTTATTCAATCATCATTTTTATTTTTATCCGGTTATATTATTTTGCACGTGGTTTCACTATGTATATTTTATTCAATCATCATTTTTATTTTTATCGATATATTATTTTATTGCCTCTTAGTTGTTAATAAACTCTGTACTTATTACATATGATTATGCTGCGTACATTTATTGCACGTGGTTTCACCCTCTTAGTTGTTAATAAAAACTCTGTACTTATTACAATGATTATGCTGCGTACATTTATTGCACGTGGTTTCACTATGTATATTTTATTCAATCATCATTTTTATGGTTATCCGATATATTATTTTATTGCCTCTTAGTTGTTAATAAACTCTGTACTTATTACATATGATTATGCTGCGTACATTTATTGCACGTGGTTTCACTATGTATATTTTATTCAATCATCATTTTTATTTTTTCTCCGATATATTATTTTATTGCCTCTTAGTTGTTAATAAACTCTGTACTTATTACATATGATTATGCTGCGTACATTTATTTGCACGTGGTTTCACTATAGTATATTTTATTCAATCATCATTTTTATTTTTATCCGATTTTTTTTTATATTATTTTATTGCCTTCCTTAGTTGTTAATAAACTCTGTACTTATTACATATGATTATGCTGCGTACATTTATTGCACGTGGTTTTCACTATGTATATTTTATTCAATCATCATTTTTATTTTTATCCGATATATTATTTTATTGCCTCTTAGTTGTTAATAAAACTCTGTACTTATTACATATGATTATGCTGCGTACATTTATTGCACGTGGTTTCACTATGTATATTTTATTCAATCATCATTTTTATTTTTATCCGATATATTATTTTATTGCCTCTTAGTTGTTAATAAACTCTGTACTTATTACATATGATTATGCTGCGTACATTTTATTGCACGTGGTTTCACTATGTATATTTTATTCAATCATCATTTTTATTTTTATCCGATATATTATTTTATTGCCATCTCTTAGTTGTTAATAAACTCTGTACTTATTACATATGATTATGCTGCGTACATTTATTGCACGTGGTATCACTATGTATATTTTATTCAATCATCATTTTTATTTTTATCCGATATATTATTTTATTGCCTCTTAGTTGTTAATAAACTCTGTACTTATTACATATGATTATGCTGCGTACATTTATTGCACGTGGTTTCACTATGTATATTTTATTCAAAATCATCATTTTTATTTTTTATCCGATATATTATTTTATTGCCTCTTAGTTGTTAATAAAACTCTGTACTTATTACATATGATTATGCTGCGTACATTTATTGCACGTGGTTTCACTATGTATATTTTATTCGATCATTTTTATTTTTAACCGATATATTATTTTATTGCCTCTTAGTTGTTAATAAACTCTGTACTTATTACATATGATTATGCTGCGTACATTTATTGCACGTGGTTTCACTATGTATATTTTATTCAATCATTTTATTTTTATCCGATATATTATTTTATTGCCTCTTAGTTGTTAATAAACTCTGTACTTATTACATATGATTATGCTGGCGTACATTTATTGCACGTGGTTTCACTATGTATATTTTATTCAATCATCATTTTTATTTTTTATCCGATATATTATTATTATTGCCTCTTAGTTGTTAATAAACTCTGTACTTATTACATATGATTATGCTGCGTACATTTATTGCACGTGGTTTCACTATGTATATTTTATTCAATCATCATTTTTAATTTTTATCCGATATATTATTTTATTGCCTCTTAGTTGTTAATAAAACTCTGTACTTATTACATATGGATTATGCTGCGTACATTTATTGCACGTGGTTTCACTATGTATATTTTTATTCAATTCATTTTTATTTTTATCCGATATATTATTTTATTGCCTCTTAGTTGTTAATAAACTCTGTACTTATTACATTATGATTATGCTGCGTACATTTATTGCACGTGGTTTCACTATGTATATTTTATTCAATCATCATTTTTTATTTTTATCCGATATATTATTTTATTGCCTCTTAGTTGTTAATAAACTCTGTACTTATTACATATGATTATGGCTTTTTTTTTTTTTTGCGTACATTTATTGCACGTGGTTTCACTATGTATATTTTATTCAATCATCATTTTTATTTTTATCCGATATATTATTTTATTGCCTCTTAGTTGTTAATAAACTCTGTACTTATTACATATGATTATGCTACGTACATTTATTGCACGTGGTTTCACTATGTATATTTTATTCAATCATCATTTTTATTTTTATCCGATATATTATTTTATTGCCTCTTAGTTGTTAATAAACTCTGTACTTATTACATATGATTATGCTGCTACGTACATTTATTGCACGTGGTTTCACTATGTATATTTTATTCAATCATCATTTTTATTTTTATCCGATATATTATTTTATTGCCTCTTAGTTGTTAATAAAACTCTGTACTTATTACATATGATTATGCTGCGTACATTTATTGCACGTGGTTTCACTATGTAATATTTTATTCAATCATTTTTATTTTTATCCGATATATTATTTTATTGCTCTTAGTTGTTAATAAACTCTGTACTTATTACATATGATTATGCTACGTACCATTTATTGCACGTGGTTTCACTATGTATATTTTATTCAATCATCATTTTTATTTTTATCCGATATATTATTTTATTGCCTCTTAGATTGTTAATAAAACTCTGTACTTATTACATATGATTATGCTACGTACATTTATTGCACGTGGTTTCACTATGTATATTTTATTCAATTCATCATTTTTATTTTTATCCGATTATATTAATTTTATTGCCTCTTAGTGTTAATAAACTCTGTACTTTATTACATATGATTATGCTGCGTACATTTATTGCACGTGGTTTCACTATGTATATTTTATTCAATCATCATTTTTATTTTTATCCGATATATTATTTTATTGCCTCTTAGTTGTTAATAAAACTCTGTACTTATTACATATGATTATGCTGCGTACATTTATTGCACGTGGTTTCACTATGTATATTTTATTCAATCATCATTTTTATTTTTATCCGATATATTATTTTATTGCCTCTTAGTTGTTAAATAAACTCTGTACTTATTACATATGATTTATGCTGCGTACATTTATTGCACGTGGTTTCACTATGTATATTTTATTCAATCATTTTTATTTTTATCCGATATATTATTTTATTGCCTCTTAGTTGTTAATAAACTCTGTACTTATTACATATGATTATGCTGCGTACATTTATTGCACGTGGTTTCACTTATGTATATTTTTATTCAATCATCATTTTTATTTTTATCCGATATATTATTTTATTGCCTCTTAGTTGTTTAATAAACTCTGTACTTATTACATATGATTTGCTGCGTACATTTATTGCACGTGGTTTCACTATGTATATTTTTATTCAATCATCATTTTTATTTTTTATCCGATATATTATTTTATTGCCTCTTAGTTGTTAATAAACTCTGTACTTATTTACATATGATTATGCTGCGTACATTTATTTGCACGTGGTTTCACTATGTATATTTTTATTCAATCATCATTTTTATTTTTATTCCGATATATTATTTTATTGCCTCTTAGTTGTTAATAAACTCTGTACTTATTACATATGATTATGCTGCGTACATTTATTGCACGTGGTTTCACTATGTATATTTTATTCAAATCATCATTTTTATTTTTATCCGATATATTATTTTTATTGCCTCTTAGTTGTTAATAAACTCTGTACTTAATTACATATGATTATGCTGCGTACATTTATTGCACGTGGTTTCACTATGTATATTTTATTCAATCATCATTTTTTATTTTTATCCGAATATATTATTTTATTGCCTCTTAGTTGTTAATAAACTCTGTACTATTACATATGATTATGCTGCGTACATTTATTGCACGTGGTTTCACTATGTATATTTTATTCAATCATTTTTATTTTTATCCGATATATTATTTTATTGCCTCTTAGTTGTTAATAAACTCTGTACTTATTACATATGATTATGCTACGTACATTTATTGCCACTGGTTTCACTATGTATATTTTATTCAATCATCATTTTTATTTTTATCCGATATATTATTTTATTGCCTCTTAGTTCTTTAATAAACTCTGTACTTATTACATATGATTATGCTGCTATGTATATTATTTTATTCAATCATTATTACATTTTTATTTTTATCCGATATATTTTATTTTATTGCCTCTTAGTTGTTAATAAACTCTGTATATTATTACATATGATTATGCTGCGTACATTTATTGCACGTGGTTTCACTATGTATATTTTATTCAATCATTTTTTATTTTTATCCGATATATTATTTTATTGCCTCTTAGTTGTTAATAAACTCTGTACTTATTACATATGATTATGCCGTACATTTATTGCACGTGGTTTCACTATGTATTATTTTATTCAATCATTTTTTATTTTTATCCGATTATATTATTTTATTGCCTCTTATTTTGTTAATAAACTCTGTACTTATTACATATGATTATGCTGCGTACATTTATTGCACGTGTTTCACTATGTATATTTTATTCAATCATCATTTTTATTTTTATCCGATATAGTTATTTTACGTGGTTTCACTATGTATATTTTATTCAATCATCATTTGTTATCTTTATCCGATATATTATTTTATTGCCTCCTTAGTTGTTAATAAACTGTGTACTTATACATAAATTTATCTGCGTTCCATTTATTGCACGTAGGTATTCAACTATGAATATTTTATATCAATCATCATTTTTATTTTGTATCCGATATATTATTTTTATTGACCTCTTAGTTGTTAATAAAACTCTGTTACTTAATACATATGCATTATGGCGTTACATTTATTGCACGTGGTTTCACTATGTATATTTTATTCAATCATCATTTATTATTTTTAACCGTATATTATTATTATATGCCCTAAGTTGTTAATAAACAACTGTACTTATTACATAATGATTATGTTGCGGTCATTTATTGCACGTGGTTTCACTATGTATATTTTAATTCCAATTCATTTTTATTTTATTTTATCGCGATATAATATTTTATTGCCTCTTAGTTGATAATAAACCTCTGTACTTTATTACATATGATTTATGCTACGTACATTTAATGCACGAGGTTTCACTATGTAAAGATTTTATTCAATCATCATTTTTATTTGTTATCCGATAAATTATTTTATTGCCTTCTTAGTTAAGTTAATAAACTCTGTACTTATTACATATGATTACTGCGTACATTTATTGCACGTGGTTTCACTATGTATATTTTATTCAATCATCATTTTTATTTTTATCCGATATATTATTTTATTGCCTCTTAGTTGTTAATAAATCTCTGTACTTATTACATATGATTATGCTGCGGACATTTATTGCACGTAGGGTGGTTTCACTATGTATATTTTATTCAATCATCATTTTTATTTTTATCCGATATATTATTTATTGCCTCTTAGTTGTTAATAAACTCTGTACTTATTTTAACATCATCATTTTTTATTTTTACGATATTATTATATGCCGTCTTAGTTGTTAAATATGTACTTATTAACATATGATTATGGCACGTACATTTATTGCACGTGGTTTCACTAATGTATATTTTATTCAATCATCATTTTTATTTTTATCCGATATATTATTTTATTGCCTCTTAGTTGTTAATAAACTCTGTACTTATTACATATGATTATGCTACGTACATTTATTGCACGTGGTTTCACTATGTATATTTTATTCAATAAAACTCATACTATTTATGATTATGCGATACATTTATTGCAAGTGAGTTTCACTATGTATATTTTATTCAAAATCATCATTTTTATTTTTATCCGATATATATTATTTTAATAAACTTGTACTTATTTACATTATGATTATGCTCTTAGTTGTTAATAAACGATTATTATTTTATTGTCTGTACTTATTTTTACATATGATTATGCTGCGTACATTTATTGCACGTGGTTTCACTATGTATATTTTATTCAATCATTCATTTTTATTTTTATCCGATATATTTTTTTTTATTTTATTGCCTCTTAGTTGTTAATAAACTCTGTACTTATTACATATTGATTATGCTACGTACATTTATTGCACGGGGTTTCACTATGTATATTTTATTCAATCATCATTTTTATTTTTATCCGATATATTATTTTATTGCCTCTTAGTTGTTAATAAACTCTGTACTTATTACATATGATTATGCTGCGTACATTTATGCTGCACGTGTATATTTTATTCGAACATCATTTTTATTTTATCGAATATATTATTTTATTGACTATGTATAAACTCTGTATTTTATATGCGTCAATCATCATTTTTATTTTTATCCGTTCAATTTTATTGCCTCTTATATTATAAAACTCTGTTTTTACATATGATTATGCTATCGTACATTTATTGCCTCTTAGTATAATTTTAATTTCAACTCATTTTTATTTTTTGATATATATTTTAATTGCCCCTTTGTTGTTAATAAACTCATATGATTATGCACTACATTTATTACGTGGTTTCACTATGTTATTACATCATTTTTTATTTTTATCCGATGATATTTTATGCTTAGTTGTTAATGCGTACATAAAAAAAACCCATTATTGCACGTACATTTATTGGTTTCACTATGTATATTTTACTATGTATATTTTATTCAATCATCATTTTTATTTTTATCCGATATATTATTTTATTGCCTCTTAGTTGTTAATAAACTCTGTACTTATTACATATGTATAATTTTATTCAATCATCATTTTTAATTTTTAATCCGATATTATTTTATTGCCTCTTATGATTACTCTGTACTTATTACATATGATTATGCGTACATTTATTGCACGTGGTTTCACTATGTATATTTTATTCATTCATTTTTATTTTTATCCGATATATTATTACATCTGATAAACAGCGTACATTATTGCCTCTTAGTTGAATCATTTTTATTTTTAATAAAACTTTCTGTACTTATTACATATGATTATGCTACGTACATTTATTGCACGTGGTTTCACTATGTATATTTTATTCAATCATCATTTTTATTTTTATCCGATATATTATTTTATTGCCTCTTAGTTGTTAATAAACTCTGTACTTATTACATATGATTATGCTGCGTACATTTATTGCACGTGGTTTCACTATGTATATTTTATTTCAATCATCATTTTTATTTTTATCCGATATATTATTTTATTGCCTCTTAGTTGTTAATAAAACTCTGTACTTATTACATATGATTATGCTGCGTACATTTATTGCACGTGGTTTTCACTAGTGTATATTTTTATTCAATCATCATTTTTATTTTTATCCGATATATTATTTTATTGCCTCTTAGTTGTTAATAAACTCTGTACTTATTACATATGATTATGCTGCGTACATTTATTGCACGTGGTTTCACTATGTATATTTTATTCAATCATCATTTTTATTTTTATCCGATATATTATTTTATTGCCTCTTAGTTGTTAATAAACTCTGTACTTATTACATTTGATTATGCTGCGTACATTTATTGCACGTGGTTTCACTATGTATTTTTATTCAATCATCATTTTTATTTTTATCCGATATATTATTTTATTGCCTCTTAGTTGTTAATAAACTCTGTACTTATTACATATGATTATGCTACGTACATTTATTGCACGTGGTTTCACTATGTATATTTTATTCAATCATCATTTTTATTTTTATCCGATATATTATTTTTATTGCCTCTTAGTTGTTAATAAACTCTGTACTTATTACATATGATTATGCTGCGTACATTTATTGCACGTGGTTTCACTATGTATATTTTATTCAATCATCATTTTTATTTTTATCCATTATATTATTTTATTGCCTCTTAGTTGTTAATAAACTCTGTACTTATTACATATGATTATGCTGCGTACATTTATTGCACGTGGTTTCACTATGTATATTTTATTCAATCATCATTTTTATTTTTATCCGATATATTATTTTATTGCCTCTTAGTTGTTAATAAACTCTGTACTTATTACATATGATTATGCTGCGTACATTTATTGCACGTGGTTTCACTATGTATATTTTATTCAATCATCATTTTTATTTTTATCCGATATATTATTTTATTGCCTCTTAGTTGTTAATAAACTCTGTACTTATTACATATGATTATGCTACGTACATTTATTGCACGTGGTTTCACTATGTATTATTTTATTCAATCATCATTTTATTTTTATCCGATATATTATTTTATTGCCTCTTAGTTGTTAATAAACTCTGTACTTATTACATATGATTATGCTACGTACATTTATTGCACGTGGTTTCACTATGTATATTTTATTCAATCATCATTTTTATTTTTATCCGATATATTATTTTATTGCCTCTTAGTTGTTAATAAACTCTGTACTTATTACATATGATTATGCTGCGTACATTTATTGCACGTGGTTTCACTATGTATATTTTATTCAATCATCATTTTTATTTTTATCCGATATATTATTTTATTGCCTCTTAGTTGTTAATAAACTCTGTACTTATTACATATGATTATGCTGCGTACATTTATTGCACGTGGTTTCACTATGTATATTTTATTCAATCATCATTTTTATTTTTATCCGATATATTATTTTATTGCCTCTTAGTTGTTAATAAACTCTGTACTTATTACATATGATTATGCTGCGTACATTTATTGCACGTGGTTTCACTATGTATATTTTATTCAATCATTTTTTATTTTTATCCGATATATTATTTTATTGCCTCTTAGTTGTTAATAAACTCTGTACTTATTACATATGATTATGCTACGTACATTTATTGCACGTGGTTTCACTATGTATATTTTATTCAATCATCATTTTTATTTTTATCCGATATATTATTTTATTGCCTCTTAGTTGTTAATAAACTCTGTACTTATTACATATGATTATGCTGCGTACATTTATTGCACGTGGTTTCACTATGTATATTTTATTCAATCATCATTTTTATTTTTATCCGATATATTATTTTTATTGCCTCTTAGTTGTTAATAAACTCTGTACTTATTACATATGATTATGCTGCGTACATTTATTGCACGTGGTTTCACTATGTATATTTTATTCAATCATTTTTCTTTTTATCCGATATATTATTTTATTGCCTCTTAGTTGTTAATAAACTCTGTACTTATTACATATGATTATGCTGCGTACATTTATTGCACGTGGTTTCACTATGTATATTTTATTCAATCATCATTTTTATTTTTATCCGATATATTATTTTATTGCCTCTTAGTTGTTAATAAACTCTGTACTTATTACATATGATTATGCTGCGTACATTTATTGCACGTGGTATCACTATGTATATTTTATTCAATCATCATTTTTATTTTTATCCGATATATTATTTTATTGCCTCTTAGTTGTTAATAAACTCTGTACTTATTACATATGATTATGCTGCGTACATTTATTGCACGTGGTTTCACTATGTATATTTTATTCAATCATCATTTTTTATTTTTTATCCGATATTATTATTTTTATTGCCTCTTAGTTGTTAATAAACTCTGTACTTATTACATATGATTATGCTGCGTACATTTATTGCACGTGGTTTCACTATGTATATTTTATTCAATCATCATTTTTATTTTTATCCGATATATTATTTTATTGCCTCTTAGTTGTTAATAAACTCTGTACTTATTACATATGATTATGCTGCGTACATTTATTGCACGTGGTTTCACTATGTATATTTTATTCAATCATCATTTTTTTTATCCGATATATTATTTTATTGCCTCTTAGTTGTTAATAAACTCTGTACTTATTACATATGATTATGCTGCGTACATTTATTGCACGTGGTTTCACTATGTATATTTTATTCAATCATCATTTTTATTTTTATCCGATATATTATTTTATTGCCTCTTAGTTGTTAATAAACTCTGTACTTATTACATATGATTATGCTGCGTACATTTATTGCACGTGGTTTCACTATGTATATTTTATTCAATCATCATTTTTATTTTTATCCGATATATTATTTTATTGCCTCTTAGTTGTTAATAAACTCTGTACTTATTACATATGATTATGCTGCGTACATTTATTGCACGTGGTTTCACTATGTATATTTTATTCAATCATCATTTTTATTTTTATCCGATATATTATTTTATTGCCTCTTAGTTGTTAATAAACTCTGTACTTATTACATATGATTATGCTGCGTACATTTATTGCACGTGGTTTCACTATGTATATTTTATTCAATCATTTTTATTTTTATCCGATATATTATTTTATTGCCTCTTAGTTGTTAATAAACTCTGTGCTTATTACATATGATTATGCTGCGTACATTTATTGCACGTGGTTTCACTATGTATATTTTATTCAATCATCATTTTTATTTTTATCCGATATATTATTTTATTGCCTCTTAGTTGTTAATAAACTCTGTACTTATTACATATGATTATGCTGCGTACATTTATTGCACGTGGTTTCACTATGTATATTTTATTCAATCATTTTTATTTTTATCCGATATATTATTTTATTGCCTCTTAGTTGTTAATAAACTCTGTACTTATTACATATGATTATGCTACGTACATTTATTGCACGTGGTTTCACTATGTATATTTTATTCAATCATCATTTTTATTTTTATCCGATATATTATTTTATTGCCTCTTAGTTGTTAATAAACTCTGTACTTATTACATATGATTATGCTGCGTACATTTATTGCACGTGGTTTCACTATGTATATTTTATTCAATCATCATTTTTATTTTTATCCGATATATTATTTTATTGCCTCTTAGTTGTTAATAAACTCTGTACTTATTACATATGATTATGCTGCGTACATTTATTGCACGTGGTATCACTATGTATATTTTATTCAATCATCATTTTTATTTTTATCCGATATATTATTTTATTGCCTCTTAGTTGTTAATAAACTCTGTACTTATTACATATGATTATGCTGCGTACATTTATTGCACGTGGTTTCACTATGTATATTTTATTTCATCATCATTTTTTATTTTTATCCGATATATTATTTTATTGCCTCTTAGTTGTTAATAAACTCTGTACTTATTACATATGATTATGCTGCGTACATTTATTGCACGTGGTTTCACTATGTATATTTTATTCAATCATCATTTTTATTTTTATCCGATATATTATTTTATTGCCTCTTAGTTGTTAATAAACTCTGTACTTATTACATATGATTATGCTGCGTACATTTATTGCACGTGGTTTCACTATGTATATTTTATTCAATCATCATTTTTATTTTTATCCGATATATTATTTTATTGCCTCTTAGTTGTTAATAAACTCTGTACTTATTACATATGATTATGCTGCGTACATTTATTGCACGTGGTTTCACTATGTATATTTTATTCAATCATTTTTTATTTTTATCCGATATATTATTTTATTGCCTCTTAGTTGTTAATAAACTCTGTACTTATTACATATGATTATGCTACGTACATTTATTGCACGTGGTTTCACTATGTATATTTTATTCAATCATCATTTTTATTTTTATCCGATATATTATTTTATTGCCTCTTAGTTGTTAATAAACTCTGTACTTATTACAATATGATTATGCTGCGTACATTTATTGCACGTGGTTTCACTATGTATATTTTATTCGATCATTTTTATTTTTAACCGATATATTATTTTATTGCCTCTTAGCTGTTAATAAACTCTGTATTTATTACATATGATTATGCTACGTACATTTATTGCACGTGGTTTCACTATGTATATTTTATTCAATCATCATTTTTATTTTTATCCGATATATTATTTTATTGCCTCTTAGTTGTTAATAAACTCTGTACTTATTACATATGATTATGCTGCGTACATTTATTGCACGTGGTTTCACTATGTATATTTTATTCAATCATCATTTTTATTTTTATCCGATATATTATTTTATTGCCTCTTAGTTGTTAATAAACTCTGTACTTATTACATATGATTATGCTGCGTACATTTATTGCACGTGGTTTCACTATGTATATTTTATTCAATCATCATTTTTATTTTTATCCGATATATTATTTTATTGCCTCTTAGTTGTTAATAAACTCTGTACTTATTACATATGATTATGCTGCGTACATTTATTGCACGTGGGTTTCACTATGTATATTTTATTCACTCATTTTTCTTTTTATCCGATATATTATTTTATTGCCTCTTAGTTGTTAATAAACTCTGTACTTATTACATATGATTATGCTGCGTACATTTATTGCACGTGGTTTCACTATGTATATTTTATTCAATCATCATTTTTATTTTTATCCGATATATTATTTTATTGCCTCTTAGTTGTTAATAAACTCTGTACTTATTACATATGATTATGCTGCGTACATTTATTGCACGTTGTTTCACTATGTATATTTTATTCAATCATTTTTTATTTTTTATCCGATATATTATTTTATTGCCTCTTAGTTGTTAATAAACTCTGTACTTATTACATATGATTATGCTGCGTACATTTATTGCACGTGGTTTCACTATGTATATTTTATTCAATCATCATTTTTATTTTTATCCGATATATTATTTTATTGCCTCTTAGTTGTTAATAAACTCTGTACTTATTACATATGATTATGCTGCGTACATTTATTGCACGTGGTTTCACTATGTATATTTTATTCAATCATTTTTATTTTTATCCGATATATTATTTTATTGCCTCTTAGTTGTTAATAAACTCTGTACTTATTACATATGATTATGCTACGTACATTTATTGCACGTGGTTTCACTATGTATATTTTATTCAATCATCATTTTTATTTTTATCCGATATATTATTTTATTGCCTCTTAGTTGTTAATAAACTCTGTACTTATTACATATGATTATGCTGCGTACATTTATTGCACGTGGTTTCACTATGTATATTTTATTCAATCATCATTTTTATTTTTATCCGATATATTATTTTATTGCCTCTTAGTTGTTAATAAACTCTGTACTTATTACATATGATTATGCTGCGTACATTTATTGCACGTGGTTTCACTATGTATATTTTATTCAATCATTTTTCTTTTTATCCGATATATTATTTTATTGCCTCTTAGTTGTTAATAAACTCTGTACTTATTACATATGATTATGCTGCGTACATTTATTGCACGTGGTTTCACTATGTATATTTTATTCAATCATCATTTTTATTTTTATCCGATATTATTTTATTGCCTCTTAGTTGTTAATAAACTCTGTACTTATTACATATGATTATGCTGCGTACATTTATTGCACGTGGTTTCACTATGTATATTTTATTCAATCATCATTTTTATTTTTATCCGATATATTATTTTATTGCCTCTTAGTTGTTAATAAACTCTGTACTTATTACATATGATTATGCTGCGTACATTTATTGCACGTGGTTTCACTATGTATATTTTATTCAATCATCATTTTTATTTTTATCCGATATATTATTTTATTGCCTCTTAGTTGTTAATAAACTCTGTAACTTATTACATATGATTATGCTACGTACATTTATTGCACGTGGTTTCACTATGTATATTTTATTCAATCATCATTTTTATTTTTATCCGATATATTATTTTATTGCCTCTTAGTTGTTAATAAACTCTGTACTTATTACATATGATTATGCTGCGTACATTTATTGCACGTGGTTTCACTATGTATATTTTATTCAATCATCATTTTTATTTTTATCCGATATATTATTTTATTGCCTCTTAGTTGTTAATAAACTCTGTACTTATTACATATGATTATGCTGCGTACATTTATTGCACGTGGTTTCACTATGTATATTTTTATTCAATCATCATTTTTTTTATCCGATATATTATTTTATTGCCTCTTAGTTGTTAATAAACTCTGTACTTATTACATATGATTATGCTGCGTACATTTATTGCACGTGGTTTCACTATGTATATTTTATTCAATCATCATTTTTATTTTTTATCCGATATATTATTTTATTGCCTCTTAGTTGTTAATAAACTCTGTACTTATTACATATGATTATGCTGCGTACATTTATTGCACGTGGTTTCACTATGTATATTTTATTCAATCATCATTTTTATTTTTATCCGATATATTATTTTATTGCCTCTTAGTTGTTAATAAACTCTGTACTTATTACATATGATTATGCTGCGTACATTTATTGCACGTGGTTTCACTATGTATATTTTATTCAATCATCATTTTTATTTTTATCCGATATATTAATTTTATTGCCTCTTAGTTGTTAATAAACTCTGTACTTATTACATATGATTATGCTGCGTACATTTATTGCACGTGGTTTCACTATGTATATTTTATTCAATCATCATTTTATTTTTATCCGATATATTATTTTATTGCCTCTTAGTTGTTAATAAACTCTGTACTTTATTACATATGATTATGCTGCGTACATTTATTGCACGTGGTTTCACTATGTATATTTTATTCAATCATCATTTTTATTTTTATCCGATATATTATTTTATTGCCTCTTAGTTGTTAATAAACTCTGTACTTATTACATATGATTATGCTGCGTACATTTATTGCACGTGGTTTCACTATGTATATTTTATTCAATCATCATTTTTATTTTTATCCGATATATTATTTTATTGCCTCTTAGTTGTTAATAAACTCTGTACTTATTACATATGATTATGCTGCGTACATTTATTGCACGTGGTTTCACTATGTATTTTATTCAATCATCATTTTTATTTTTATCCGATATATTATTTTATTGCCTCTTAGCTGTTAATAAACTCTGTACTTATTACATATGATTATGCTACGTACATTTATTGCACGTGGTTTCACTATGTATATTTTATTCAATCATTTTTATTTTTATCCGATATATTATTTTATTGCCTCTTAGTTGTTAATAAACTCTGTACTTATTACATATGATTATGCTGCGTACATTTATTGCACGTGGTTTCACTATGTATATTTTATTCAATCATCATTTTTATTTTTAACCGATATATTATTTTATTGCCTCTTAGCTGTTAATAAACTCTGTACTTATTACATATGATTATGCTACTTACATTTATTGCACGTGGTTTCACTATGTATATTTTATTCAATCATCATTTTTATTTTTTCCGAGATATTATTTTATTGCCTCTTAGTTGTTAATAAACTCTGTACTTATTACATATGATTATGCTGCGTACATTTATTGCACGTGGTTTCACTATGTATATTTTATTCAATCATCATTTTTATTTTTATCCGATATATTATTTTATTGCCTCTTAGCTGTTAATAAACTCTGTACTTATTACATATGATTATGCTACTTACATTTATTGCACGTGGTTTCACTATGTATATTTTATTCAATCATCATTTTTATTTTTATCTGATATATTATTTTATTGCCTCTTAGTTGTTAATAAACTCTGTACTTATTACATATGATTATGCTACATACATTTATTGCACGTGGTTTCACTATGTATATTTTATTCAATCATCATTTTTAATTTTATCCGATATATTATTTTATTGCCTCTTAGTTGTTAATAAACTCTGTACTTATTACATATGATTATGCTGCGTACATTTATTGCACGTGGTTTCACTATGTATATTTTATTCAATCATCATTTTTAATTTTATCCGATATATTATTTTATTGCCTCTTAGTTGTTAATAAACTCTGTACTTATTACATATGATTATGCTGCGTACATTTATTGCACGTGATTTCACTATGTATTATTTTATTCAATCATCATTTTTATTTTTATCCGATATATTATTTTATTGCCTCTTAGTTGTTAATAAACTCTGTACTTATTACATATGATTATGCTGCGTACATTTATTGCACGTGGTTTCACTATGTATATTTTATTCGATCATCATTTTTATTTATACCGATATATTATTTTATTGCCTCTTAGTTGTTAATAAACTCTGTACTTATTACATATGATTATGCTGCGTACATTTATTGCACGTGGTTTCACTATGTATATTTTATTCAATCATTTTTTATTTTTATCCGATATATTATTTTATTGCCTCTTAGTTGTTAATAAACTCTGTACTTATACATATGATTATGCTGCGTACATTTATTGCACGTGGTTTCACTATGTATATTTTATTCAATCATTTTTATTTTTATCCGATAGATTATTTTATTGCCTCTTAGTTGTTAATAAACTCTGTACTTATTACATATGATTATGCTGCGTACATTTTATTGCACGTGGTATCACTATGTATATTTTATTCAATCATCATTTTTATTTTTATCCGATATATTATTTTATTGCCTCTTAGTTGTTAATAAACTCTGTACTTAATTACATATGATTATGCTGCGTACATTTATTGCACGTGGTTTCACTATGTATATTTTATTCAATCATCATTTTTATTTTTATCCGATATATTATTTTATTGCCTCTTAGTTGTTAATAAACTCTGTACTTATTACATATGATTATGCTGCGTACATTTATTGCACGTGGTTTCACTATGTATATTTTATTCAATCATCATTTTTATTTTTATCCGATATATTATTTTATTGCCTCTTAGTTGTTAATAAACTCTGTACTTATTACATATGATTATGCTACGTACATTTATTGCACGTGGTTTCACTATGTATATTTTATTCAATCATCATTTTTTTTATCCGATATATTATTTTATTGCCTCTTAGTTCTTAATAAACTCTGTACTTATTACATATGATTATGCTGCGTACATTTATTGCACGTGGTTTCACTATGTATATTTTATTCAATCATTTTTATTTTTATCCGATATATTATTTTATTGCCTCTTAGTTGTTAATAAACTCTGTACTTATTACATATGATTATGCTGCGTACATTTATTGCACGTGGTTTCACTATGTATATTTTATTCAATCATTTTTATTTTTATCCGATATATTATTTTATTGCCTCTTAGTTGTTAATAAACTCTGTACTTATTACATATGATTATGCTACGTACATTTATTGCACGTGGTTTCACTATGTATATTTTATTCAATCATCATTTTTATTTTTATCCGATATATTATTTTATTGCCTCTTAGTTGTTAATAAACTCTGTACTTATTACATATGATTATGCTGCGTACATTTATTGCACGTGGTTTCACTATGTATATTTTATTCAATCATCATTTTTATTTTTATCCATTATGTTATTTTATTGCCTCTTAGTTGTTAATAAACTCTGTACTTATTACATATGATTATGCTGCGTACATTTATTGCACGTGGTTTCACTATGTATATTTAATTCGATCATTTTTATTTTTATCCGATATATTATTTTATTGCCTCTTAGTTGTTAATAAACTCTGTACTTATTACATATGATTATGCTGCGTACATTTATTGCACGTGGTTTCACTATGTATATTTTATTCAATCATCATTTTTATTTTTATCCGATATATTATTTTATTGCCTCTTAGTTGTTAATAAACTCTGTACTTATTACATATGATTATGCTACGTACATTTATTGCACGTGGTTTCACTATGTATATTTTATTCAATCATCATTTTTATTTTTATCTGATATATTATTTTATTGCCTCTTAGTTTGTTAATAAACTCTGTACTTATTACATATGATTATGCTACGTACATTTATTGCACGTGGTTTCACTATGTATATTTTATTCAATCATCATTTTTATTTTTATCCGATATATTATTTTATTGCCTCTTAGTTGTTAATAAACTCTGTACTTATTACATATGATTATGCTACGTACATTTATTGCACGTGGTTTCACTATGTATATTTTATTCAATCATCATTTTTATTTTTATCCGATATATTATTTTATTGCCTCTTAGTTTGTTAATAAACTCTGTACTTATTACATATGATTATGCTGCGTACATTTATTGCACGTGGTTTCACTATGTATATTTTATTCAATCATCATTTTTATTTTTATCCGATATATTATTTTATTGCCTCTTAGTTGTTAATAAACTCTGTACTTATTACATATGATTATGCTGCGTACATTTATTGCACGTGGTTTCACTATGTATATTTTATTCAATCATCATTTTTATTTTTATCCGATATATTATTTTATTGCCTCTTAGTTGTTAATAAACTCTGTACTTATTACATATGATTATGCTGCGTACATTTATTGCACCGTGGTTTCACTATGTATATTTTATTCAATCATTTTTATTTTTATCCGATATATTATTTTATTGCCTCTTAGTTGTTAATAAACTCTGTACTTATTACATATGATTATGCTGCGTACATTTATTGCACGTGGTTTCACTATGGATATTTTATTCAATCATCATTTTTATTTTTATCCGATATATTATTTTATTGCCTCTTAGTTGTTAATAAACTCTGTACTTATTACATATGATTATGCTGCGTACATTTATTGCACGTGGTTTCACTATGCATATTTTATTCAATCATCATTTTTTTTTTTATCCGATATATTATTTTATTGCCTCTTAGTTGTTAATAAACTCTGTACTTATTACATATGATTATGCTACGTACATTTATTGCACGTGGTTTCACTATGTATATTTTATTCAATCATCATTTTTTTTATCCGATATATTATTTTATTGCCTCTTAGTTGTTAATAAACTCTGTACTTATTACATATGATTATGCTGCGTACATTTATTGCACGTGGTTTCACTATGTATATTTTATTCAATCATCATTTTTATTTTTATCCGATATTATTTTATTGCCTCTTAGTTGTTAATAAACTCTGTACTTATTACATATGATTATGCTGCGTACATTTATTGCACGTGGTATCACTATGTATATTTTATTCAATCATCATTTTTATTTTTATCCGATATATTATTTTATTGCCTCTTAGTTGTTAATAAACTCTGTACTTATTACATATGATTATGCTGCGTACATTTATTGCACTTGGTTTCACTATGTATATTTTATTCAATCATCATTTTTATTTTTATCCGATATATTATTTTATTGCCTCTTAGTTGTTAATAAACTCTGTACTTATTACATATGATTATGCTGCGTACATTTATTGCACGTGGTTTCACTATGTATATTTTATTCAATCATCATTTTTATTTTTATCCGATATATTATTTTATTGCCTCTTAGTTGTTAATAAACTCTGTACTTATTACATATGATTATGCTACGTACATTTATTGCACGTGGTTTCACTATGTATATTTTATTCAATCATCATTTTTATTTTTATCCGATATATTATTTTATTGCCTCTTAGTTGTTAATAAACTCTGTACTTATTACATATGATTATGCTGCGTACATTTATTGCACGTGGTTTCACTATGTATATTTTATTCAATCATCATTTTTATTTATATCCATTATGTTATTTTATTGCCTCTTAGTTGTTAATAAACTCTGTACTTATTACATATGATTATGCTGCGTACATTTATTGCACGTGGTTTCACTATGTATATTTTATTCAATCATTTTTTATTTTTATCCGATATATTATTTTATTGCCTCTTAGTTGTTAATAAAACTCTGTACTTATTACATATGATTATGCTGCGTACATTTATTGCACGTGGTTTCACTATGTATATTTTATTCAATCATCATTTTTATTTTAATCCGATATATTATTTTATTGCCTCTTAGTTGTTAATAAACTCTGTACTTATTACATATGATTATGCTACGTACATTTATTGCACGTGGTTTCACTATGTATATTTTATTCAATCATTTTTTTATTTTTATCCGATATATTATTTTATTGCCTCTTAGTTGTTAATACACTCTGTACTTATTACATATGATTATGCTACGTACATTTATTGCACGTGGTTTTCACTATGTATATTTTATTCAATCATCATTTTTATTTTTATCCGATATATTATTTTATTGCCTCTTAGTTGTTAATAAACTCTGTACTTATTACATATGATTATGCTACGTACATTTATTGCACGTGGTTTCACTATGTATATTTTATTCAATCATCATTTTTATTTTTATCCGATATATTATTTTATTGCCTCTTAGTTGTTAATAAACTCTGTACTTATTACATATGATTATGCTACGTACATTTATTGCACGTGGTTTCACTATGTATATTTTATTCAATCATCATTTTTATTTTAATCCGATATATTATTTTATTGCCTCTTAGTTGTTAATAAACTCTGTATTTATTACATATGATTATGCTACGTACATTTATTGCACGTGGTTTCACTATGTATATTTTATTTAATCATCATTTTTTATTTTTATCCGATATGTTATTTTATCGCCTCTTAGTTGTTAATAAACTCTGTACTTATTACATATGATTATGCTACGTACATTTATTGCACGTGGTTTCACTATGTATATTTTATTTAACCATCATTTTTATTTTTATCCGATATGTTATTTTATTGCCTCTTAGTTGTTAATAAACTCTGTACTTATTACATATGATTATGCTGCGTACATTTATTGCACGTGGTTTCACTATGTATATTTTATTCAATCATCATTTTTATTTTTATCCATTATATTATTTTATTGCCTCTTAGTTGTTAATAAACTCTGTACTTATTACATATGATTATGCTGCGTACATTTATTGCACGTGGTTTCACTATGTATATTTTGCCTCTTAGTTGTTAATAAACTCTGTACTTATTACATATGATTATGCTGCGTACATTTATTGCACGTGGTTTCACTATGTATATTTTTTATTATTGGCCTATTAGTTGTTAATAAACTCTGTATTATTACATCATGATTATGCGTACGTACATTTATTGCATGTTTCGTGGTTTCACTATTATTATTTTATTCATTCATCATTTTATTTATTTTTATCCGAGTATATTATTTTATTGCCTCTTAGTTTTTAATAAACTCTGCCGATATATTATTTTATTGCCTCTTAGTTGTTAATAAACTCTGTACTTATTACATATGATTATGCTACGTACATTTATTGCACGTGGTTTCACTATGTATATTTTATTCAATCATCATTTTTATTTTTATCCGATATATTATTTTATTGCCTCTTAGTTGTTAATAAACTCTGTACTTATTACATATGATTATGCTACGTACATTTATTGCACGTGGTTTCACTATGTATATTTTATTCAATCATCATTTTTATTTTTATCCGATATATTATTTTATTGCCTCTTAGTTGTTAATAAACTCTGTACTTATTACATATGATTATGCTACGTACATTTATTGCACGTGGTTTCACTATGTATATTTTATTTAATCATCATTTTTATTTTTATCCGATATGTTATTTTATTGCCTCTTAGTTGTTAATAATCTCTGTACTTATTACATATGATTATGCTACGTACATTTATTGCACGTGGTTTCACTATGTATATTTTATTCAATCATCATTTTTATTTTTATCCGATATATTATTTTATTGCCTCTTAGTTGTTAATAAACTCTGTACTTATTACATATGATTATGCTACGTACATTTATTGCACGTGGTTTCACTATGTATATTTTATTCAATCATCATTTTTATTTTTATCCGATATATTATTTTATTGCCTCTTAGTTGTTAATAAACTCTGTACTTATTACATATGATTATGCTGCGTACATTTATTGCACGTGGTTTCACTATGTATATTTTATTCAATCATCATTTTTATTTTTATCCGAATATGTTATTTTATTGCCTCTTAGTTGTTAATAAACTCTGTACTTATTACATATGATTATGCTGCGTACATTTATTGCACGTGGTTTCACTATGTATATTTTATTCAATCATCATTTTTATTTTTATCCGATATATTATTTTATTGCCTCTTAGTTGTTAATAAACTCTGTACTTATTACATATGATTATGCTACGTACATTTATTGCACGTGGTTTTACTATGTATATTTTATTCAATCATCATATTTATTTTTATCCGATATATTATTTTATTGCCTCTTAGTTGTTAATAAACTCTGTACTTATTACATATGATTATGCTACGTACATTTATTGCACGTGGTTTCACTATGTATATTTTATTCAATCATTTTTATTTTTATCCGATATATTATTTTATTGCCTCTTAGTTGTTAATAAACTCTGTACTTATTACATATGATTATGCTGCGTACATTTATTGCACGTGGTTTCACTATGTATATTTTATTCAATCATCATTTTTATTTATATCCGATTATATTATTTTATTGCCTCTTAGTTGTTAATAAACTCTGTACTTATTACATATGATTATGCTGCGTACATTTATTGCACGTGGTTTCACTATGTATATTTTATTCAATCATCATTTTTATTTTTATCCGATATATTATTTTATTGCCTCTTAGTTGTTAATAAACTCTGTACTTATTACATATGATTATGCTGCGTACATTTATTGCACGTGGTTTCACTATGTATATTTTATTCAATCATCATTTTTATTTTTATCCGATATATTATTTTATTGCCTCTTAGTTGTTAATAAACTCTGTACTTATTACATATGATTATGCTACGTACATTTATTGCACGTGGTTTCACTATGTATATTTTATTCAATCATCATTTTTATTTTTATCCGATATATTATTTTATTGCCTCTTAGTTGTTAATAAAACTCTGTACTTATTACATATGATTATGCTGCGTACATTTATTGCACGTTGGTTTCACTATGTATATTTTATTCAATCATTTTTTATTTTTATCCGATATATTATTTTATTGCCTCTTAGTTGTTAATAAACTCTGTACTTATTACATATGATTATGCTGTACATTTATTGCACGTGGTTTCACTATGTATATTTTATTCAATCATTTTATTTTTATCCGATATATTATTTTATTGCCTCTTAGTTGTTAATAAACTCTGTACTTATTACATATGATTATGCTACGTACATTTATTGCACGTGGTTTCACTATGTATATTTTATTCAATCATCATTTTTATTTTTATCCGATATATTATTTTATTGCCTCTTAGTTCTTAATAAACTCTGTACTTATTACATATGATTATGCTGCGTACATTTATTGCACGTGGTTTCACTATGTATATTTTATTCAATCATCATTTTTATTTTTATCCGATATATTATTTTATTGCCTCTTAGTTGTTAATAAACTCTGTACTTATTACATATGATTATGCTGCGTACATTTATTGCACGTGGTTTCACTATGTATATTTTATTCAATCATCATTTTTATTTTTATCCGATATATTATTTTATTGCCTCTTAGTTGTTAATAAACTCTGTACTTATTACATATGATTATGCTGCGTACATTTATTGCACGTGGTTTCACTATGTATATTTTATTCAATCATTTTTATTTTTATCCGATATATTATTTTATTGCCTCTTAGTTGTTAATAAACTCTGTACTTATTACATATGATTATGCTACGTACATTTATTGCACGTGGTTTCACTATGTATATTTTATTCAATCATCATTTTTTTTATCCGATATATTATTTTATTGCCTTTAGTTGTTAATACACTCTGTACTTATTACATATGATTATGCTACGTACATTTATTGCACGTGGTTTCACTATGTATATTTTATTCAATCATCATTTTTATTTTTATCCGATATATTATTTTATTGCCTCTTAGTTGTTAATAAACTCTGTACTTATTACATATGATTATGCTACGTACATTTATTGCACGTGGTTTTACTATGTATATTTTATTCAATCATCATTTTTTTTATCCGATATATTATTTTATTGCCTCTTAGTTGTTAATAAACTCTGTACTTATTACATATGATTATGCTGCGTACATTTATTGCACGTGGTTTCACTATGTATATTTTATTCAATCATCATTTTTATTTTTATCCGATATATTATTTTATTGCCTCTTAGTTGTTAATAAACTCTGTACTTATTACATATGATTATGCTACGTACATTTATTGCACGTGGTTTCACTATGTATATTTTATTCAATCATCATTTTTATTTTTATCCGATATATTATTTTATTGCCTCTTAGTTGTTAATAAACTCTGTACTTATTACATATGATTATGCTACGTACATTTATTGCACGTGGTTTTACTATGTATATTTTATTCAATCATTTTTATTTTTATCCGATATATTATTTTATTGCCTCTTAGTTGTTAATAAACTCTGTACTTATTACATATGATTATGCTGCGTACATTTATTGCACGTGGTTTCACTATGTATATTTTATTCAATCATTTTTCTTTTTATCCGATATATTATTTTATTGCCTCTTAGTTGTTAATAAACTCTGTACTTATTACATATGATTATGCTGCGTACATTTATTGCACGTGGTTTCACTATGTATATTTTATTCAATCATCATTTTTATTTTTATCCGATATATTATTTTATTGCCTCTTAGTTGTTAATAAACTCTGTACTTATTACATATGATTATGCTGCGTACATTTATTGCACGTGGTTTCACTATGTATATTTTATTCAATCATCATTTTTATTTTTATCCGATATATTATTTTATTGCCTCTTAGTTGTTAATAAACTCTGTACTTATTACATATGATTATGCTACGTACATTTATTGCACGTGGTTTCACTATGTATATTTTATTCAATCATCATTTTTATTTTTATCCGATATATTATTTTATTGCCTCTTAGTTGTTAATAAACTCTGTACTTATTACATATGATTATGCTACGTACATTTATTGCACGTGGTTTCACTATGTATATTTTATTCAATCATCATTTTTATTTTTATCCGATATATTATTTTATTGCCTCTTAGTTGTTAATAAACTCTGTACTTATTACATATGATTATGCTACGTACATTTATTGCACGTGGTTTCACTATGTATATTTTATTCAATCATCATTTTTATTTTTATCCGATATATTATTTTATTGCCTCTTAGTTGTTAATAAATCTCTGTACTTATTACATATGATTATGCTACGTACATTTATTGCACGTGGTTTCACTATGTATATTTTATTCAATCATCATTTTTTTTATCCGATATATTATTTTATTGCCTCTTAGTTGTTAATAAACTCTGTACTTATTACATATGATTATGCTGCGTACATTTATTGCACGTGGTTTCACTATGTATATTTTATTCAATCATCATTTTTATTTTTATCCGATATGTTATTTTATTGCCTCTTAGTTGTTAATAAACTCTGTACTTATTACATATGATTATGCTGCGTACATTTATTGCACGTGGTTTCACTATGTATATTTTATTCAATCATCATTTTTATTTTTATCCAATATATTATTTTATTGCCTCTTAGTTGTTAATAAACTCTGTACTTATTACATATGATTATGCTGCGTACATTTATTGCACGTGGTTTCACTATGTATATTTTATTCAATCATCATTTTTATTTTTATCCGATATATTATTTTATTGCCTCTTAGTTGTTAATAAACTCTGTACTTATTACATATGATTATGCTACGTACATTTATTGCACGTGGTTTTACTATGTATATTTTATTCAATCATTTTTATTTTTATCCGATATATTATTTTATTGCCTCTTAGTTGTTAATAAACTCTGTACTTATTACATATGATTATGCTGCGTACATTTATTGCACGTGGTTTCACTATGTATATTTTATTCAATCATCATTTTTATTTATATCCATTATGTTATTTTATTGCCTCTTAGTTGTTAATAAACTCTGTACTTATTACATATGATTATGCTGCGTACATTTATTGCACGTGGTTTCACTATGTATATTTTATTCAATCATTTTTATTTTTATCCGATATATTATTTTATTGCCTCTTAGTTGTTAATAAACTCTGTACTTATTACATATGATTATGCTGCGTACATTTATTGCACGTGGTTTCACTATGTATATTTTATTCAATCATCATTTTTATTTTTATCC
This sequence comes from Pardosa pseudoannulata, assembly GCA_032207245.1. Classification (NCBI taxonomy): domain Eukaryota; kingdom Metazoa; phylum Arthropoda; class Arachnida; order Araneae; family Lycosidae; genus Pardosa; species Pardosa pseudoannulata. The sequence goes on from JAGEOH010000129.1 coordinate 71,624, forward strand.
GATATATTATTTTATTGCCTCTTAGTTGTTAATAAACTCTGTACTTATTACATATGATTATGCTACGTACATTTATTGCACGTGGTTTCACTATGTATATTTTATTCAATCATCATTTTTATTTTTATCCGATATATTATTTTATTGCCTCTTAGTTGTTAATAAACTCTGTACTTATTACATATGATTATGCTACGTACATTTATTGCACGTGGTTTCACTATGTATATTTTATTCAATCATCATTTTTATTTTTATCCGATATATTATTTTATTGCCTCTTAGTTGTTAATAAACTCTGTACTTATTACATATGATTATGCTACGTACATTTATTGCACGTGGTTTCACTATGTATATTTTATTCAATCATCATTTTTATTTTTATCCGATATATTATTTTATTGCCTCTTAGTTGTTAATAATCTCTGTACTTATTACATATGATTATGCTACGTACATTTATTGCACGTGGTTTCACTATGTATATTTTATTCAATCATCATTTTTATTTTTATCCGATATATTATTTTATTGCCTCTTAGTTGTTAATAAACTCTGTACTTATTACATATGATTATGCTACGTACATTTATTGCACGTGGTTTCACTATGTATATTTTATTCAATCATCATTTTTATTTTTATCCGATATATTATTTTATTGCCTCTTAGTTGTTAATAAACTCTGTACTTATTACATATGATTATGCTACGTACATTTATTGCACGTGGTTTCACTATGTATATTTTATTCAATCATCATTTTTATTTTTATCCGATATATTATTTTATTGCCTCTTAGTTGTTAATAAACTCTGTACTTATTACATATGATTATGCTACGTACATTTATTGCACGTGGTTTCACTATGTATATTTTATTCAATCATCATTTTTATTTTTATCCGATATATTATTTTATTGCCTCTTAGTTGTTAATAAACTCTGTACTTATTACATATGATTATGCTACGTACATTTATTGCACGTGGTTTCACTATGTATATTTTATTCAATCATCATTTTTATTTTTATCCGATATATTATTTTATTGCCTCTTAGTTGTTAATAAACTCTGTACTTATTACATATGATTATGCTGCGTACATTTATTGCACGTGGTTTCACTATGTATATTTTATTCAATCATCATTTTTATTTTTATCCAATATGTTATTTTATTGCCTCTTAGTTGTTAATAAACTCTGTACTTATTACATATGATTATGCTACGTACATTTATTGCACGTGGTTTCACTATGTATATTTTATTCAATCATCATTTTTATTTTTATCCGATATGTTATTTTTTACCGCTTGGTTGATAATTTACTCCTTAGTTATTATAATATGGTTATGCTGCGTACATTTATTTTATGGTTATATTTTTAATACTAATGTATTTTCTGTTGACATGAATAGTATTAGTTTTCGTTTAAAATTTTATTATATAAACTAGTGTTCCTGTTATTTTCCTTCGTTAATGCTTATTTATTTTTAGTTTGGAGGAGAATCTCCGTTATTGTTATTCGGCGATCCAGATATTCCTTTACTTGACGAGGATGACGATGTAAGCTTCTTGATTTCTATTACTTATTTATTAATTTATCACTTATTAATTTAGTACACAGAAATTGAATTTAATTTCTTTAATAGTGTTTGAGTGAGTCCGAGCAAATATTTGCTGAAGAACCGTTGAATGTGAATGATGAAACTCAAATGTTCATTGAAGAGGCATACAGCTCTCAAAGTAATGTACAGTTTGGCAGTGGATATAATGTAAGTTCCTTTAGCATTTATTCTTAGATTTTTCTATAGTTCGGAGAAAAATTAGGCACAGTAAATATGAATTATGTATTAATTTTTTTCAGGATGAGGCTGGACCATCACATAGACGTCCTCGATTATCCCTCGAGAAAAATCAGAATTTTGTAAGTGTTTTATAGAGTTACAGACACATTTGTGATTATGTATATCGTTTTTTTACTTCCTTTAATGCTAATTTCTTTTATAGTGTTATGATGCAGTTTCAGTAGTTGAGAAGAAATGACGACTCAACAAAAAATATAATGCTGAGGAGATTATATTCGAGGTCAAAATAAATTATCAGGAGTTACATGCTCCACATGGCTTATCTTTGAAAGAGGGTGTCGACTGTGTACGTACCCTTATGAGATGCGTTGTTGAAAAGGCAACTGCTAATTTATCAGGAGCCGATTTGATAAGAATATGCATCCATTCTACAAGTTTAGATAAGCCTATATCCACTTCCCTAGTGAGGTCTTCGGAAATGACGGCCGAAAAGATTGTTTCAGAAGTAATGAAAGTCGCGCAAAGTAAAACCCCTCTTTACTTAAATGATACATTGAACATAGACGTAGTAACTATCCGACAGCCCGTCGGAGGTGCTAAATATGACAGAAAGAGACGAGTCATAGACATAGCAGTGGATAGACTGAGGAAAACATCAATCATAACTGTACCCATGGACGACTCTGAACTATGCTGCGCCAAAGCCATAGTTTATGCATTGGCAGTATTAAGACAATAATAAGCGGGGTCTTATATAGCGTATATTGAAATGGTGAAAATTTTGTGCAAATTATTAAATAGGTTTTGAGAAATCTTGTGAGCAACATTATCAATTTGAATGCCGAGAAAAATCAACTTTTAGTTATGTGTCCAATTAAAACATTAAAAGTAGAAATGTAATAAAACCCGGAATTTTGAAGAGGTGGGAATGAACCCGGGAATAGGTGTTTTAAACTCTGTACTTATTACATATAATTATTGCTACGTACCATTTATTGCACGGGGTTTCACTATGATATATTAATATTCAATCTCATTTTTTATTTTTATCCGATATAATTATTATTATTGCCTCTTCGTTGTTAATAAACTCTGTACTTATTACATTTACATTTATATTTTCAACAGTGGCTATTTAAGAGCTACCATATGATTTCTAAGAGATTTTTTTTTTACTTTTGGCAATATACATATATATATATATGCTAATTAACTATTATATGCTATGAAGAAAAATTGAATAATTGGTATTCACTAACTCTATTTGGCAAGGTATCGTGTTTAGCACGAAAGTATGAGTATATTTTTTTTTTTGAGAAATATCCAATATTCTTATTATTACATAAATATTAGGCAATCATCTATAGTGTCACAAAACCCATAAATCATTATTTTTCTTGGATTTTAACATTTTTCTGTCTCTCTCTCTTTTTATTGCCTGCGTACATTTAATAAACTCTGTACTTATTACATATTTGATTATTGCTGGCGTACATTTATTGCACGATGGTTTCAACTTTGTATATTTTATTCATCATCATTTTTATTTTTTATCCGATATATTATTTTATTGCCTCTTAGTTGTTAATAAACTCGCTGTACTTATTACCATATGAATGATTATGCTGCGTTATTTATTGCACGTGGGTTTCACTATGTAATATTTTTTTTATTCAATCATCATTTTATTTTTATCCGATATATTATTTTTATTGCCTCTTAGTTGTTAATAAACTCTGTTACTTATTACATATGATTATGCTACTTACATTTATTGCACGTGGTTATATATATATATATATATATATACATACATACATATATATATATACACATTTATTTTTATCCGATATATTATTATTATTGCCTCTTAGTTGTTAATAAACTCTGTACTTATTACATATGATTATGCTGCGTACATTTATTGCACGTGGTTTCACTATGTATATTTTATTCAATCATTTTTATTTTTTTTATCCGATATATTATTTTATTGCCTCTTAGTTGTTAATAAACTCTGTACTTATTACATATGATTATGCTGCGTACATTTATTGCACGTGGTTTCACTATGTATATTTTATTCAATCATCATTTTTATTTTTATCCGATATATTATTTTATTGCCTCTTAGTTGTTAATAAACTCTGTACTTATTACATATGATTATGCTTTTAAAATCCAAGAAAAATAATGATTTATGGGTTTTGTGACTCTACAGATTATTGTCTAATATTTGTGTAATAAAAATATTGTATATTTCTCAAAAGAAAAATAGACTCCTACTTTCGTGCTAAACACGATACCTTGCCAAACAGAGTTAGTGAATACCAATTATTCAATTTTTCTTCATAGCATATAATAGTTAAATTTTGTGAAAATATCATCTTTTGAGGTCTATACCACAAAGACAGAAAAAAAAAATGGTGGTTCTCATTGTGTCTCAGTGAATTACCGACTTCAAAATTCCCATGTTTTGGAAATTTTCAAAATTCCCTTTCCCGGGTTTTTTTCCACTGCTCACAACTCTAATTAAAAGTCCACTGCCAATCACTAGAGCAGCTTTTCACAGCATGTGAAATAATCAATAATGGCGGACATATCATACAAACTCCTATAATTCATTAAAATGATTTTAATTGGTTAAATTGTTATTATGTACAGTCCATTATCGGAAATCCAAAATCTTTTAAATTTATGCCCTATTACTTAATAAAGTAACAAAGAACATTGTAAAAATATTAATACGAGGAAAACTTCTTTAGCTGTAATCCAGAAACAAAGTAGAAAATCCAACTGTAGAAGAAAATGAGTAGGAGTAATGAAGACATCTTTTAAAGTTTCATTTGTTGGTTTACTGGCGCCATCTATTGAATAATATATAAACGTTGTTGTAGTTTATCCAAGTAATCGTGACTAGAGTTGTGAGGAGTTGAAAAAAACCCGGTTTAAAGCCGGATTTTTTGGGAAGGGAATTTTGAAAATTTCCAAAACATGGGAATTTTGAAGTCAACAATTCCTATGACACAATGAGAACCACCATTTTTTTTTTTTTTCTGTCTTAGTTGCAGACCTCAAAAGTGGATATTTTCACAAAACTTAACTATTATATGGTATGAAAAAAAATTGAATAATTGGGATGAACTAATTATATTTGGCAAGGTATCATGTTTAGCATGAAAGTAGGAGTCTATTTTTCCTTTGAGAAATATCCGATATTTTTATTATTACATAAATATTAGGCAATAATCTGTAGTGTCACAAAACCTATAAATCATTTATTCATTATAAATAATTCTTGGATAACATCTCTCTCTCTCTCTCTCTCTCTCTTTGTTAATAAACTCTGTACTTATTACATATGATTATGCTGCGTACATTTATTGCACGTATATATATATATATATATATATATATATATATATATATATGTATATATATATGTATATATATATGTATATATAGGTTTCACTATGTATATTTTATTCAATCATCATTTTTATTTATATATATATATATGTATATATATATATATATATATATATATGTATATATATATATATATATATATGTATATATATATATATATATATATATATATATATATTTTATTCAATTCAATCATTTTTTATCTTTATCCGAGTATATTATTATTTTATTGCCGTCTTAGTTGTTAATAAACTAAACTCGTACTAGTAACATATGATTATGCTGCGTACATTTATTTGCACGGCCTGGATGACATCGAACACCAGATTTGATGCGCGCTTAGAGCAAACGAACTTTTACACTTCTATGGTATGGCAACAACCCTCCCGAGTGGAACGCCGAGATTGACAGACTTAAGCTGGACGGTACCGAGTGCAGACGGCACTACCGACTGATCGCCAAGACGGGCGCTTATGTTATGCCAGACGGGCACCGATGTCAACTCTCATTTTAATTGTCCCTAGACACCATATAATTTGTACATAAGTTGTAAATAGTTTTTCATTAAATAAGTTAGTGTTTGTTAAGCTTTGGAGCATCTTTTCACCGTGGGAATAAATGTATATTTTATTCAATCATCATTTTTATTTTTATCCGATATATTATTTTATTGCCTCTTAGTTGTTAATAAACTCTGTACTTATTACATATGATTATGCTGCGTACATTTAATATATATATATGTGTGTGTGTGTGTGTGTGTGTGTGTGTAGGAATTGGACACAAAATGCAACAGTGTCATTGGATGACACCTTTAAATGATATAGGCATTACAAAAAATAATAAACTGTTATTTTAAATTTAAAGATATTTATTTTTATATTATAAAAGGAGGGGGGAAAAGTTTAGCATAAAGCAATTTACATAATAAATAATGCATATAATTATTATATTAGCAATTAAAATGGAAGCAACCAGTTATGTGTTTGATAAGACTAACAGGATAATTAATTACATAAGTATTACTATACAATCATTTAAATGCTCATTGCTATTATTCAACTCTGTACTATTAAATATGATTATGCTGCGTACATTTATTGCAAGTGAGTTTCACTATGCCCCTATAGTTTTAATTCAAAATCATCTGTATTTTTATCCGGATATATTAATATATATATATATATATATATTGCCAAAAGTAAATAAAAATCTCTTAGAAATAATACCCTAGTTCTTAAATATCCACTATTGAAAAAGTAAATGTAAACATTGTTAAAATGATTTCTTCCCAAAGTTCCCAAAATTCCGGGTTTATTCCCGAACTTATTCCCACTTCTTCAAAATTCCGGGTTTTTTACATCTCTAATCGTGACATGTGAATGAGCACTAATTATTAGCTTTTTCTAATACTGCCTATTGAATAATGGTGGGGGAAGTCAATGTGGCTAGCAGAGATTTAATCTGCACATTTTGTGACAATGTCCCCTCAATTTGAAAATGAATTTTTAAAATAATATTCACAATCAAGGAGAGATAAATAAGATTTTATTGACTTTATTTATAGGGTCTTTTACTTTTTTTAAATCCCCTATATAATAATAGCCTAAGGTGTCTGTCGGCAAATTTTTGAAGCGGTTGTACCTGGAATGGATTCCTCGGCTAAGGGCAGGCGATTAAATTTATCAATTTATTCACGTAATAAATAGGTAAAAATAACATTTTTTTTTCTAGCATTATGACGTCATTCCTTTAACCATCTCATATAATCATTTCTTGTTTTAAATTATTTAAATATCGCGTGCATTATTTTCATACGTTTTATCGCTGAACTTACATATTAAGCAAATAATTTTCTTTTATATTTGACTTAAATAATAGATTAAGTATATAAGTGATAATTTTAAATTCAATCATCGATTATTTTTTGTTGTAATGAAAATTTTATCATCGGTATTAACAATAAATTCTTTTCATATAAGTCGAGGACTACTAAATATCTAACTTTTAATTTATATATATTTGGAAATTAAGAAGTTTGTTTGTTTGTTATACATAACCACATGTTATACATAACCAAGGTGTCTGTCGGCAAATTTTTGAAGCGGTTGTACCTGGAACGGATCCAGGCATCCATATTGAATTTTTTATGAGTTAGGGTTAGCAAAATTCAAAGCGTGTTCTAAATTTAAGCCTTCCCCCCTTTTCTAGCGTTTAATGCTATTATTTCAAGCCTTATTCCCCCCCCCCGTTAAAAGCAGGTGATTAATTTTATCATTTTCGATACCATTCATATATACCACCAAATAATCACTGTCAATATTAAAACCTCTGCTCTTCATCCTATCATGTAATATGACAAGATAATCTAAAGCTGGCAACTAACATACGGTCAGTAAATAGAAAGAGTTCTCACCAGTTCATGTTTAAAGTAAAATCAAATAAATTTTTATACTAAAATCATTCTTAAAAGGATGACAAGGGCGAAGCGTAATATTTAAATTTATATACTCTTTTAGTTCAATTGTCATATGCTTTAATAAGGACATCCTTCACGTAAAAGCGTGGCATGATGGTTAAAGTCTCTGCCCGTTTCACTTTCGTAACTGTCGAGTTGAAGGTTCTGTCCCCGACGCAACCTAATTTTTCTATATGTCTAATTCATTTTATATTTTTTGCTTTCTCTTTTAAATTCTTTTTCCTAAAGCTGTTTTATTATTTTTAAATTTCTTTTATTATTTTTAAACTAAGGTTTTCCTTGAACCCACATCTTTAAACCAATTACATTCCGCAGTGGTCAAAAGATCTATGAGTGGATCGAGACAGTCATATATTAACTAAAAGTAATCAAGTGATTTTGTATGATCTTGGACACTTTTTGTATTTATTTACATTTTTGACAATATTTTAATTTAATTTTTTATTTTCGCCTTTTTTTTATTTTTGCTTGTATTTTAAATTTTTAAATTTCATTTTTGTTACTTGCTTCATTTCTAATATTTTATTTACATTTTTGACAATTTTTAAAATTAATTTTTATTTTTACTTAATTTTTTTTATTTTCATCTTTTTTTTAAATTTTTAAAATATATTTGCTATTAGTTTTCTATTATAAACTTTATACCTCAAGCTGTCTATAATGGGAAGTAAACAGCCTGGTTTTTAAAAATAAAACATTGTTTAAAAAAATGTTATTCAATATAATAATGTAGAAACTTACATTTTTCTATCAAAGAATTTTCAAAAGTTTAAATTTTACTATTCCTTTTTATTATAAATATGACCCTTTTAGTTAATATATTAGTCAATAGATGGCGCCAACGAACCAAGTAATTTTTTTTTTATACTGTACCGACGAAATTTGAATGTAAAGAGACATCCATTTTGAACTCTTGATCAATCAGGGTTAGGAAAATTCAAAGAGAGTAAAGTTTTATACGAATAATTTTTAATCAGCCTGATTGTAAAATGGAACAACATTTATTAAATATAAATGGTAAAAGGGTTCCCCTTACTGTCGTTCCAATAGTTGGGGATGGATCATGTTTATTTCGATCGCTTTCTTATGTTATGTTTGAAACACAGTCTTTTAGCAGTGGCATTCGAAAACAAATTGTTACTCATGTGGTACAAAATTGGGATCATTTTAGTATTATGTCACATAATGAACAGGGGCATAATTATAGTTTGGCTGCAGTTTATTTTTCACGATGTTCAACTTTTGGAGGATTTTGCAAGTTGTATGCAGCCGGTGAAATTTTTAAGTGTGTTTGAGGTTTACCTTGATTGTAGCCTTTATTACAGTTTTGAAAGTGAGGGAAACCCCACTAAGTGGCTACGCTTTTCCAATGATTTGTCAAGTGGCCATTTTGACGTTTACGTTAATTCTGTGTCAAATTCAATCCCCTGTATAATAATAGCCTAAGTTGTCTGTCCGTGAATTTATGAAGCGGTTGTACCTGGAATGGGTACAGGAATCTATATTGGATTTTTTTATGACTTAGGGTTAGCAAAATTCACCGAGATTTCGAAATCCACCCCATCACCACTTTTTGGACGTTTAATGGTATTATTTCAAGCCTTATTCTTCCCTGTTAAGAGCAAAAGATTAAATTTATCAATTTGGATATCATTCATATATACCACCAAATAATCACTGTCAATATAAAAGCCACTGCTGTCTATTCTATCACGTACGCGACCCTCATATATTCTAATTAGTTTCTTCACCATTTGTAGGCATGGCAAGCTCAGTAGAGTGTCTGCCCATTTGCTTGTCGTACTCCTTGGGTTAACGGTTCTGTCCCCGAAGCTGCCATTTTTTTCTAAATGTAATTAATTTAATATATTCTTTTTTTTAATATATAAATAAATTCCTATTCCTAAAGTTGTTTTATTTTTTTAAAAATAAATTTTTACTATTTTTTTCAACTTTTTATTATGTTAAATTCACGTATTTTGTACGGATGTCCCTGGCCCCATAAACATTTCATTTTTCTGTCCTTAAACTTTCTTCTCGTCTATTTTTATGTGTCCTTTCACCTTTTAGTTGTTAATTTTTCTGCTCGCCTTCATTTTTGTGTTTATTGAAAGAAATCTCCGGATTAGAGGGCTCGGCCCATGCAATCAAGGCCCATACCTACCGAGGTGATAGTGTCATTCCTTTACTTCCATTAATTAATGTGGCAAAAAAAAAAAAAAAAAAACTGAAGAACTTGACGATAATTTTAAGGTAGCTAAGAAGACTTTAAATTATCTTTCTAAATGAATTCAATGTGATTCTAAACTGCATTCACAATATCGAGAGACTTTAGGGGAGTATGAAGATAAACAAGTTATTGAGCTTGTACCTGATAATTCTCAGCCAAAAAACAAATCATTTTTTACCTGCTTCATACAGTACTTTACAATTTTAGAAAATGAAAAATTTAGTTATTCCGTCATATGACGGGCTATATGCTAGTCGCTTACAATTAATCACTAATAAAAATAGGCAATCCAATTGCATTATTCAAAGCAATTGTGTTTGTTGTTAATTTATTTTAATGGACAGCCTGATTTAAGCATGAAAACAATTACTCATTGAAGATAATAGTTAAGCTTATATTTTTCTATCAAAAAATATGCGTAATCTTAAATTTTTCTATACCTCCCAAAAGTATAGAACATTATTAAATTGTTATTTTACTTGGTAAGTTAAGTATTAAATTTACATTACATCTAAGGGTAAATATTCAATTTGAAGAAGTGTTACTCTTGATTAAAAGTGAATTGTGTGTTGATACATTTTTACTCTGGCTGAATTTCTACGTCTAATTCAGTTTGCGAAGTGAAATAATTATTCAACAACGGAGCTCGGTGGCAGAAAACTGGCTACCAAATGGACCGGAAAAAGTATCTGTGTAGAATGAACAGAATTAAAAATGGCCAACGTAAAGTGAAAAGGCATTTTAGCGTCGTGGTGGTGATACACAGCAGGGTTCTATTCCCTGTACCAAGATAGGATTACCTCCTACAAGAATGTAGAGAAAGTTTTTCCTTGCAATTACTAAATTGGTGTATGGGTTCTCAAATTCTAGTAGAAGAAAACTTCGAATGAACTTATTTTCTGCAAGTCTTTCAGTATTGAAATTTGAAACTTTGCAATTCTGGAAAGGGCTATGACTGTTTCGAATGGAAAGGAGTAAGTTTGGGGGTAGAAACAGAGATGTAAAATATCCTGATCTTTGAAGAGGTGGGAATAAACCGGGAATTTTGGGGAATAAACCTGGAATTTTGGGAACTTTGGGAAGAAATCATTTGAACAGTGTTTACATTTATTTTTTCAACAGTGGCTATCTAAGAACTAGCATATTATTTCTAAGAGATTTTCTTTTTACTTTTGGCTATATATATATATATATATATATATATATATATATATATATATATATATATATATAGAGAGAGAGAGAGAGAGAGAGAGATGTTATCCAAGAAAAATGATGATTTATGGATTTTGTGACACTACAGATTATTGCCTAATATTTATGCAATAATAAAAATATTGGATATTTCTCAAAGAAAAAATAGACTCCTACTTTCATGCTAAACACGATAACTTTCCAAACAGAGTTAGTTAATCCCAATTATTCAATTTTTTTCATAGCATATAATAGTTAAATTTTGTGAAAATATCAACTTTTGAGGTCTACAACAAAGACAGAAAAAAAATGGGGGTTCTCATTGTGTCATAGGAATGGGCGACATCAAAATACTTTAAAATTCCCATGTTTTGGAAATTTACGAAATTCCCTTCCCAAAAAAACCCGGTTTTTTCCCGGGTTTAAACCGGATTTTTTCCACTACTCACAACTCTAGGTAGAGATAGTGTAGCGGTGGTGAAAGGGTAGGATTGAGGGAAAGTGGTAAGATTAGGGGTATTGTTAGGGGAAAGTGGAAGGAATGAGTTGAAAAAATCGATTTAAGAAAACAATTAAAAGTCCTCTTTTTCTCTGTCCTAATCTTATTGATAAAACGAGAAAGAGAGTTACAAGTTTCAATATGGTAGAGTAAATATTTTTAAATTATTTCGTTCTTAAAAATTCGAAGTAAAAAAAATTAGTCTTCGTTTCGTTTATTAAGGAAGAGAGAAACGATTTAAAATCCTACATGGAGTAATATAAGGAAGGCAAGAGGTAGAGCTTGGATCCAACCTAGACTTAGAGTCAAAGTTCGGATGTGTTCTTTTTCCCGTATTCTACCTTTAATCATTATTTGGATAGTTCTAACGGTCTATTTCAGCTTTGTCTTCTTACTATTCGGGAGCGAATCATCTTCGTAAGGATTTCATTTGAGCACCTTTCATTTTGCAAGCATTTGACGCCGTTCTACATCAGGCTCAACTGTTCCTCTTTGTAAAAATGGGATGTTTTTATTACGACAGACCACACAACGAGAGCCATTAAAGAAGAGGAATAGGAATGAATTTTTGGTACAAAAATACTTCTATTAAGTGGTATTTTCCTCTTTTTAATTTCTTCCTTGAATACCTTGTCTTTTTTATTAATATATGGTGCGATTACGGAAAGCAGTATTCAATAGATAACGTGTTTTGACCCTAACCCCTGAGTTTTGACCAAATAAAAAAAAGAGTATGTTATATGCACATTTTATCACTTGATGGAACCTTAATTAACGAACAAATTGGATAATTAGGATTCCATCTCTCGAAAGTTCTGTAAATGCGTGGGAATTATATCTTTGAAATACATAACTCAAACAGGGTTTTTAAAACTCCCGTTTTTCAAAATCGAATGAAGTGAAAATTTCTATTCCCTGGAGTTGAAATGCTGAATTTTACTAAGTATATACTGGTAAGGAACTATATAAAACCCTTATCTAAGAGCATCCCCGATTCTGAGAGAGCTATGTGAGAAGAAATAAAAAGAAAGAACGCTTTATTTTTGGATTATTTTTGATTTATTCAAGTTTAAGAACGCTACTTTATGAAGACTATCTCTAACAAACATTTTGTGATAACTGAACGTGATATTTCTCAAGTTGATATCTATGAAATGAATATGATGGAGGGAATTTGACAAAAAACACCTCTTTGAATAATTGTAGCTATTTTTATTGTACGGTTATTGTTAGGTATGTTATACCTTTCCACCATAAGAATGCTGTAGCCATTTCGAATGTTATTAAAGCAGTGAAAAGTCGTAGTTCTCACTGAGTCGATAAATTTAGTCTTATTTAATCTGACATAGTCATTAACAGGGCTGTCCAACTGCAAAGAGCCCACGGGCCAGAATTTCGGTCACTGACCTCTTATACAATAACAATCAATAGTTGAATTATTAATTATAAAACAATGGAACAGAAGGATTATAAAACAATTTGCTAACATTATAATGATGAAACTGAGGCCGATCATCCTTCTTTACAAGGGCAGGAATGTAGAGTTGTGAGCAGTGGAAAAAACCGGGTTTAAACCCGGGAAAAAACCGGGCTTTTTGCGAAGGAAATTTTGAAAATTTCCAAAACATGGGAATTTTGAAGTATTTTGATGTCGCCGATTCCTATGACACAATGAGAAACACCATTCTTTTTCTGTCTTTGTGGTAGACCTCAAAAGTGGATATTTTCACAAAATTGAACTATTGTATGCTATGAAAAAACATTGAATAATTGGGATTAACTAACTATATTTGGCAAGGTATCATGTTTAGCATGAAAGTATGAGTATATTTTTCCTTTGAGAAATATCTAATATTTTTATTACATAAATATTAGGCAATAATCTGTAGTGTCACAAAACCCATAAATCATTATTTTTCTTGGATAACATCTCTTTGCCTCTTAGTTGTTAATAAACTCTGTACTATTACATATATATATATATATATATATATATATATATATATATATATCTGTTTGTGTGTGTGTGTGTGTGTGTGAGTGAATTGGACACAAAAAATCTCTTAGAAATAATATGCTAGTTCTGAAATAGCCACTGTTGAAAAAACAAATGTAAACATTGTTAAAAGGACTTCTTCCCAAAGTTCCCAAAATTCCGGGTTTATTCCCTAAAACTCCCGGATTTATTCCCACCTCTTCAAAATTCCGGGTTTTTTACATCTCTACAGGAATGTCAACATCGATGTTTGTCGTTGACAGACGAAGAACTTGCAGTCCTCGGCCTGACTAAGAATGGTAGTTTGCTTCTTGATACCTTAAAATTTCGTGAAAAGAAATATGCTGAATAAGAAGTTGGAGGGCCTCAAAATATACTTTGGCGGGCCACATGCGGCCCGTGGGCCGCCAGTTGGACAGCCCTGGTCATTAACATGAAAATTAAAATTAAGAAAAAATTGGAGTTAGTATTTTATAGTTATTATAGATATTTTATAGCTATATCAGTTTAAGTTTTTATAACTTAAAAGTAAAAATGTAGAAATGAGGACTTTAAGAACTCGAATTTTGTGCAATATATTTAAAGGCCTGCATTGAACCATTGAACTAGTAATAGCAAATGCTGCAGCCGTAAGTTTGCGATTCCCGTTGAGGACGTGATCGATTGTACGATGAATCGATAGTTACCAAATCATTGCCTTAGTCATCGTATGTCATGCGCAGTGTTAAAATTTCGTGATCTAATTGTAGTTTCATAGTTAAAAGGCTGTTTCTCAAAAATCATAATAAGTAATCAAACCAAAATGCAGAAATTTTTTAGCAGTTCTCCGTTTGATCATGATGTTGGTAAGTAATAGGGCTATTACTGTACTCCAATATCAAATTATCTAGTAATATTTTGAAATCAAATGCATTATTGTACGTCGTGTATATTTATCCCATATCATTTGTTTTGATACTTCACCAAGATGAAAATCTCCATCTGTTTATGATATTTTTACTGTGAATTCCACTGTTTTGTAAATGTATTTCACTTGTCGTGTTTGTTACTATTTTTTTTGTTAACGTTTTTTTAAGAGTATTATTATGTATTCTATAAGTTTTATATTAAATTCTTTTTTAAATACTAAATGTCAGGACTTTTGTATTTTAGAAAAAGCTACTAGTGAAATGAATACATCTGAAGATTGGGCAACGATATTGCAGATATGTGACAATGTTAGGGAAAAGCCAAGCAGTGCGAAGGATTGTTTACGTGCAATTGTTAAAAGATTAAACAGCAATATTCCCCATCAAGCTATGCATGCTTTAACCGTAAGTGAAGGAAATTTTTAAAAGCACTTTCTGCAGTTTGTCCTGTAAAATCATTTCCATTAAAAAGTTTTGGTTTTTGCATATTTTCGTTAAGTATTTTTAATCTAATAAACGATATGAAATACACAATTCATCAGGGATTTTTAGTAACATTTAGTATGTATATTGATGCTGAAAAAGTTTAAAGCTTAATCTGTTTTGGTGTACTTCTACAGCACCAGCAGTCAGGATTGGCACTGATTTAAATCAGTAGGTTTTTATAAGAAAATCATTGATTTAAATCATTTCTTTTTAACTAATTTTAAAACCTATGTTCCAAAGACAGGAGAATTGTGGATCAGTCAGCAGAGAAGTACCAATAAGTAAATAAGTATAAATAGATAGCATGTGTTTTCTAAGAATTTAAGGGCTGTTATTAGAAAGTATGGAGTAGGGGTAGGTACAATGACTAGTTATGACTAGTGAAATAAATTTCATATAATGGGAGGTAACGAGAGTATGACAGAACTTGAAATCCAATTTGTCTACCCAATAACGACAGCCGTGGCTTCGCCTGCTGGAATGAAAAGACAGTTTTCTTCTTTTGGTATCGTTCAATCTAGCCTTCGTAACAAATGAGGAGTGGACAAAGCATAGAAACTAGTGTTTTTATTGAAACAGTTAAATCCATCATTCATTGCTTAAGAAAATATTGAAATGTCATTTTTTAAATAAATTGTTTGCCTTAAATGACTATTTAATATGTTCTTTAAATTTAGATCTTATTTAGTTTGTATTATCCAATTACAAAATAGTAGAATGCATTTAGATTAATATTTATATATTTAATTTTAGGTAATCAGTATGTAGCATATATTAGATAGATAAGATGTTACTTATAACAAACTATTCCATGTATATTGCAAAATATAAAAACACTAAAATAATTAAAATTCGAATTCAGAAAAAAATCAAATAAATCTTATTTAAATAAAAAAAAAAATCTGATTTAAATCAAATCTCATTTTAAAAAAAAAATCGTGATTTTTTTTTTCCAACCCTGCCAGCAGTTGTATTAAAATGGGAATGTTAGAGTGGTTAAGGAGTAAAGAAAATTATAATAATTACTAAAGCTCAATTGTATGAAATCTATAACATAAAAGAATATAAATTTAAGCTTGTTTTTTAGTTGTAAAACTTTTGGTTCTTTGAAGTCCACAGTGCCTTCATAAACAAATGTTAGGGAAATTCAGTTATATGTTGAGTTATTGAGTTATATGGGTGGATATTGAGTGTAGACTAGTTTATTGAGAACAGATCTAAAAAATGCAGGGTTCTCGGTGGTTTTTTTTTTTAATTTTGAAAAATAATGACTTTTTTTTAATTACATTATTAGTTTTTTAAAAAATTTCATAAGAATGAATTACAATTTGAAACAGTATATCGGAGTGATTGAAATCTCAATATTTACTGTATTAAAGAAACATATATAACAGTATTATTGCCCAGTTCTATTCAACAGTTCCTCAACTTAAATTGCAACAAACAAACAAAAACAACTTGTTGTCGGAGAAAACAATTAAAATTCAACTGGTTTTTATTTTGTGAAGGACTTTCCTTTTATTGATATACAGAATCATTTTCTAGAAAGAGAAACTAATCATGATTTCATATTTTATACGACAGATTAAAGGATTAATAGGAGTTGAGTTGAAGAACAACCCAAAAAGAATTTGAAAATGCTTTAAAATGAAGATCTCAATAACTATATTCGACATCTGTGGTATTTCAATAGTGTCCTGGTATTAAATAATACTGGTTTCCATACCAATAACCTTGCTGATATATTATTTTTTAATAATAAATGAAAACATTAATCCATCGATAGTTCTTTTCTTTGAATTGATTAATGTTAACATGATAACCAATTAGTGTATTTTAATTATGAAACCAAAGAAAATTTTCCATTTGTAAAGGTCCCTGTTTTGGTCACTATTTTTGAACTCGTTTTGTTCTGGGAGCTTTGTGACAGAATTTTTCATTAGATTTTTACTCTAATTCCAGTTTTGGGACATTTTACTGGAAATGTGTTGTTGTATCTAATTTACTAAGTTCTAAGATTAACCTGAATTAAATGAGTTTGAAATACAGTTCTTTCTTTAATTATTTTTTAGTATTGACAATCATTGATATTTCACATTAATTAATATTTCTCATTATAAGTATGTAAGTACTCTTTATTTTTGTAGTGAGTTTATTTACTAAATGTCTAGTCTAATAAAATTTCTGGTTATGTAAAAAAAGTTGTATGTATGTTTTTATTTATTTTTAGTTACTGGATGCATGTGTGAAAAATTGTGACCGAAGTTTCCATTTAGAAGTTTGTTCCAGAGATTTTGAGATTGAAATCAAGAAAATATTAAATAAGGTTGGTGTTGGGATTTAGCATCATTTTTATTTTTATCCGATATATTATTTTATTGCCTCTTAATTTAAAAAAAAAAATGTTATTGTATATAATATTATAGTGTAGTGTGTATATATATATATATATATATATATATATATATATATATATATATTTATATACATACACACATGTATGTATATATATACACAAATGCATATATATACATATATATATATATATATATATATAATTACATATATTTATAATGGTATAGTATATGTTATAGCCAATAGTGTAATATATTATAACAATATATATTATATAGTAATATGTTGTTGGTGTAGTGTTTATAGATATTGTTATATTTAAACTTTTGTTAAATAATATCTTTGGTTTTATAGGTTAAATCATCATGGTTCACTATTTCTGCTAATCTATATATATATATATAAATGAATTTGTGTCTGTCTGTACTCGATAGACCAAAACCATACATCCAATCATCATGGAAATTTGGGAAATTATTAGGTACATCCCTATTAAAGTTTTTGAAAATTTTCAATGTTCAAAATTCATTCCTTCCTTCCTTTTTTTTTTTTTTTTTTTTTTTTTTTCGAGCATTTCATGTCATTATTCCAAGCATTATTTTCCCTGGTTAAATGCAAATGACTAACTTTTTAATTTATCGCATCATGACTAAGTGAAAGAAGCAATCATTTCTAGCAATGTGACGTCATCCTGTGTAATTGTTTTAAGTGCCGTTTTCCTCTTTTAAAAGCACGAGATTAAAATTTAAAATTTATCACATAATAAATAGGTGAAAGCGAACTTATCATTATGACGTCATTCCTTTAAACATCTCATTTATTCATTTCTTATTTTATATTATTTAAACATCGTCTGCGTCGTATCCGTTCGATTGGACCTGGAAATTGAGATATAAAATAATTTACTTTCATTTCTATGTGATGCAAATTATATCATATTTATATGAGAACTCATTTTAAATTTGATTCTTAGTTCATTTTTTACGTTACAATGAAATGTTTATTAACAATATTCTAACCACAAAAAGTACAAATTTCAGAGACTCTCGTGGGCAAATAAAAACTTATCATTTTATATAGTTATCTTCATATTCATATGGTTGTCTATATGAATGCATATTTCTATTTCATACAAAACCATGTGGATTGTCATAAATTTCCTTCATTTTGGACAACATTTATTACTACCACCAAAATGAGCACTGTTTCTGTCAAAACCTCTGCATCCTATTCAACCACTTAATATGTCAAGATCTATTAACATTGCTAATCAACGTACAGTGGTAATACAGTAGTATAAAAATTGAATATTGTTATGATATGCTTATAATAGAAATATATAAATATACCAATGACTCAAACTGTACTGTATGGAATTTAGAGAGTTATTCATGTAAAAAAAAAAAAATCTTTGTTTAAAAGTAATACATTAAGTACACCGCAGCAAAGCACGGGCACACTTGCTAGTAAAGTTATATACAGTAAAACCTGCTTAAGAAATTTTCCAAGGCTTACTCATTTAAACTTCTTAAATGGGAAATCAGGCAATAAGCAGTATTTATGCATATGCATGTGTGTGTGTATGTATATTATATATATATATATTAATAAACTCTGTACTTATTACATATTGATTATGCTACGTACATTTATTGCACGTGGTTTCACTATGTATATTTTATTCTGAAACCCACTGAAGAAGTTTTCTAAGGAAATAGAAAGAGAAAACTTCTTAAACGAAATTAATTTTTAAAAAACAAAATAATTACATAGATAATGAGGAGAGATTTTTTTTCTTTATAAAATAATAAATAAACAATAGTTTTGGTTTTTCTCAAAAATTGACATTTTTTGCACATTTAAAAAAATGAGCTAGTAAAGGAAAACAACATAATCTCATTAGAATATCTTTATATTCAGCTCAGAAATTTTGCTTTAAACACCACTGGAATCAATTTTACAGAAAAAAATCGGTTATAGTTTTTTGTTTTTGTTTTTTATTGGCAATTTGTAATTGATAATAGTCCAGCTGTCTTAAGCTGTTAAAAACTTCTTCAGGCACATTTTAAATAGCCCAGGCTTTGCTTTTTCAATAACTAAATTTCTCTTCCAAGCTAGTTTTAATGATCAAGGTTTGGAGGTCTCATGGGAACAAAATCACATGGCTTGCTTGCTAACATCTGCGACAAATATGTATATTCTTGGATTAGACGGTTGAGTGATTCTGAATAAGTTCCACTACTCTTTCAATTTTATTTTTGTGATTTTATAACTGAAGTTCATTTTGGCCAGAGAACCTGGCCAAATAAAATAATAGATTTTTTAGTTATGCCTAAAATGATTAAATTACCTCTACTATTGTCATATGTTGAGAAATATATATTTGTTCTTTTATTATAATCTAGTGATATTTTCAGGGCCATCCAAAAGTGGTTGATAAATTAACATCGTTATTAAAACGTTGGTCCGAGGATGTCTTTAAAAATGATCCTGAGTTGAGTCTCATACCATCGTTGTGCAGCACTTTAAAAAGTGAAGAATCTTCCGAAAGAGAGAAAGGGGTAATTAGAATCTTCCTGTAATTAGAATATGAATTTTTTATGTTTCTTTGGATGGATTGTTTATTTTAAATTCTTTAATTCAGTCTAGTAAGTCAACAATGTCAAAGACCAAAGATGTCACTGCTAAAAAAGAAGAAGATGATCTAGCCAAAGCCATAGAATTATCCCTTAAGGAGTCCCATTCCAGTACTTTATATCCAACTATGAGCAATTCAACGACTGTAACGAAAAAAGTGGGTAAAGAACCCCGTAAAGTCAGGGCTTTATATGATTTCCAAGCTCTGGATGACACTGAGTTGACTTTCAAAACGGGAGAAATTATTCTTGTTTTGGATGACAGGTATATATTAATGTCCAGAATGAGTTATTTTATGTAAGAATTAGGCTGTTCCATACCCACAAATATATTGGGGAATGTTGTAGAAATATTGGCCAATATTTTAAATATTGTACATCCAATTTTGAACGTTTGTTGATATTGACAAATGGAATGGAAAATTACAATTTGAAAACATTTAAAAGAATTATTTCTATTGCTTATAAGCGAAATATTGTTCTAAAAATTGAAATTCAATTAATTTATCAGTTTTATAAAACCTACTTTTTTGAATGTTTTTCTTAACAATGTCATAAAAATGATATTTGTTTAATAATATTCAGTGATATCTATTGATATTCATAAAAATAAATATCCTATTTTGGCATCCAATGATATCTTATGAGATTCAGCATTATACATTAGCTGAATTCGCGAAAGTGAATGGACTCTACCCTTTTTCCACCACGAGTTCTACGATTAATTGCAATGATTGCAATTCTTTGGATACAAGCAAAGTAGAAAACTGGATTGCTGTAGTTTTTTGTTTGAGGTAATATAAACCATCCAAACAACTTGAAAATGAAACCTTCTTGCAAGAAATGAATTAATTATTTTGCAAGACCTCGGGGGTCAACATTAGTAAATTTCCCAAACTGATAGGGGGGGGGATATTAACCTACATTTCAAAATATCTAAAAATGATATTCAGAGTTTTCATCTACAGCTCATTTAATGATATAATTTCGATATTGGCCAAAATTTTTATGCTACTTGAACAGTACTAATCTTGTATGTTCATTAATTGACACTTTATGTATGACTAATTTTAACACTATCAGTTTAAATAATCCATATTTAAATGTACATAAGTTTATTTTTAAAAAATACAAGCTAACTTTTTTTCTTGAGTTTGATAAATATTTTACTAATTATGACTGAAACATTTATTAATTTACTAATGATGCAAATGTATTTTTTATTGAGGGATCCCAATTGGTGGGAAGGGACCAATCCTCGTGGGCAGAAAGGACTTTTTCCATCTAATTTTGTGACTGCCGATTTAACAGAACCCTCAGAAATCCCAGAACCTGGTAAATATTTTCCTCTCTTTCAGGTCATTGCATTTCATGTTTTATTCTTAATGTTTATGTGTGTATGTTTTCAAAGTACCGAAGGCAGAGAAAAAAAGTGTTCAGTTTAACGAAGAAGTCAAAGTCACTAAACTTGTCAACGAGGCTGACATTGATGAAGGCCAGATTGATCGGATGGTACATTTATTGCACGAAGCAGATCCTACTGGCGAAAGACCTGATAGCGATGAACTGCTTGCATTAGAAGGTGAGGAATTATTTTTTTTAAATGAGTTATCATAGTGACAAGCATTAACAATGAGACATTGCTAATGATTTTTGAAAATTTCAGAATGTTGTTTAGCCTGGGGACCAAGTATAGATGAAGAACTTGAAGAAATTGATCGCAGACTTGCATCCTTAACAACCATTAACAGGCATCTCGTAGATGCTTTAAATTTCTATCAAACGTTGATGGGGAGTGGTGAAAAAGATCACGCACCGCAACATTCTATGCCCTATACATCGTATCCTGTGCCAGATGTGATGCGTTTCCCTCCAGCAGTTGTCCAGCAACAACAAATGGTAAAGTCAGAGTTTTGTTTAACTTTAAATTAAGCACTTTCTTTGGACTAAGTGAACAATTTAATTATTAATTTTAAAAATGAATGAAATTTTTATAATCATTATATTAACTTTGGTTTTTTTTGCCCCATTATTGAGTAAAAATATCTGCAGCTTTATTTTTTTTTTAATGAAGGTTTTGGTAAAATTCTGTGAAAAATGTTCAGTTTTATTAAACTGTTTGTCTCTTTGAATGACATTTGAGATTAGTCTTCAAAAGGATGTTAACTGTAGACAGAATGTTGTGTACTCATTAATTTTTCGGAGACTGTATTTGCATAATCATTTCTTTCTTTTTTAGGAGGTGGGGTGGGTGGGAGAGGGTACAAAGTTTTGATCCTGAGTAGGGTGAACTTCCAATCTTATAAAAAGTTATTCATTATACACACACACACATACATACATACATGCATACATCTTATATATGTATAGTTTTGCATACATACATTAATATGTCATAATACAGATGAGCAACGCTGAACATAGTTTCATTGTGTCTACAAAAATATATTTGCAACTCCAATGTGTCTTTCATTTTATATTCTCAATTTTTACCAGGTTTAAATCTGCCTGGCAAATGCTGGAACCTGTTTAATTATAATATGTTATCTTTTTTAATTAGAAGTGACTTTTAACAAGCAATGAAAGTATTGGTGAAGTTCAACAAAATAGGACACTCACAAGTTCATGAGATTGAACATACTTATGCAGTATAATAAGAATGTTTGGATGTTAAAAGTGAACCATGCACATGCCATTGTAAAAATGGAATCCAGTTGCAGTAAAAAAACATAAAATAGGAGTTACAGTTAAAAAATAAAACATGAGTTGAATTTAAAAACATAAGTCGTAGTTAAAAGCATCAAAGTTTGGAGTGATCCAAAATAAATTAGGAAATTGTTTAAATTGAGATAGAACTACAAAACTTGTTACTTGTCACCGTTTTTGAATTCAACATAAATTAAATATAAAACAGATTGTATTAAAAAAATAAGAAAAACATTTTTTTTTTTTTTGTATCTTGGTGTTATGTTATATTTGTTTTTTTTGCTGGTGTTATTTATATTATGACATTTTTAACAAATGTAATTTGTTTTTATCAGAGACTAGTAAACTATGTTCGATGAGTATTAAATATATTGAAAAGTGAATTTCCGTGGTCAAAATTAGTCAAAATGGATATGGAACAGATGGTTAAAACCAGTGGTCTAAACCCCCATGGTTAAAACCGATAAAACCCTGTGGCTGCTCCAATATTTATCAGACTGATTTAAAGTAAGTTTATGTACAAAATGGCATACTTTGTATGACATCAAAATTCGAAAACAGTATGGTATAATCAGTCACTTATAAATGACTGTTTCATTTTAGTCGATTAATTCATCTCGCTTTTAAGGCCAGCTTGTCAAACCTTCACCTGCATTTAAGGGTCAGCACTATACTGAATGCTAAATGGGTCAACTACTTGCAAACGGAATTGTTCTGACTTTTTTCCTGGTTAAAAATTATCTTTCAATGGACATAATAAGTTCTTGTAATTGAAAATATTTTCTGAAAAGTCTAGATCCCATGGGCCAACTCCTCCCTATTTATGTATGTTAAAGAGAATGGATGCTTACTTGAAATATATAGAATGTTCTTTTTTTGTTTTCCCTCAGATGTACAATGCCCCGCTTCCTGCAAATTATATGCCTACAGAGACCTACCAGCCTCTTCCAGCCCCTCCAAATGCGGAACATTATCAAGCTCCTTTAGCAGGTAAGGATTGGACTCGATAGATAGGATTGATGTTGTAAGTAATGATGAGTATATTTATTTATTTATTATTTGTTGACAGGAGCTTTACCGACAACTATTCCTCCTCGAGTCATACATTCTGCGAGTCATCAACATATTTCCTATGGTTCAACTAATCCTGCAAGGTAATACACACTTTCATATTTAGGATATGTGTATAAATGCTAAAAATATAGCCCCATTTTGAATTACCGGGTGCAGTGAAGGCTCTCACGAGACCTGGCTGAATACTTAGTAAAAATCTTAATGATAGGGACACATCTTATGTAAACAAACTGCATCTTTAAAAAGATAGAGGAAATGTCTTGGGATTACTTCTCATAAGAAAGAGACTTAAATAGCATTTTGTTAAAACATTATTGGTGAAATTACAAATAACTTTAAGATTATAAAGATAGGGAGGTTCAATGATCTCAATTATTCATATTTTTTGACTTATTTTGGGAAAGTTAACATAGAAAAAAAAAATAGAAAACAGAAGAACTTTCCTACCAATAATTTTTATATAGTGAGACCTCTCTGAGCAGCCACCCTACCGTTCCGAGAATATATGCCGTTTAGAGGGGGTGGCTGCTCTGAAGGGCTTTGTTATAAGATAATTGTTATAATGCATAATATAAACAAGTCTGACATATATTCCTTATTTTAAATGAAATTGAAAACTTATTTAAAGAGAAAATAGTACTTTATTTCATGCTCTGGTACATTTTTTTTTCAAAGGCTACAATTTGTGTTTTAAATTTTTACTTTTCTCTATAACAACCATTTTTTAAGTTCATTTTTTACTTTAAAAGCAGAAAATGGAAGTCATCGTATTCCTTCAAAATCAAATTTTTTTTCTTTAATGACTTTGTTGATTTGTGTTCTTCTGCAGTTAGATGATTCAACTAACTTTCTTACCATTTTCATATTAAAGCAGAAATTCAATACTCGAGATTTAGGAAAGCACGTTTCGACATAGTTGCAACTCACATCACTGACAAACTAACGAAATGAAACTGGAAGACATTTTTGCTAACAGAGGTGCAATTCTTCCTTTACTGTACCTATTGGAATTCCAAACAAAGGCCTTAGGATACCTGCAATGCCTGATTGTCCAGTTACTCCCTCAGTTTCTATGAGTGGTGCAATAGGGATTCCTTATCTGAAGGGTGTGAGGAGAATATAAAAGAGATAACAAATTCTAAGAAAGTTAGGTTTCTAAGAAGGTGGGGGGGGGGAGACCAAGGGAATGGACTTTACAAATTATTCCTGAGTCTTATATCCGACCATAAAACTAACCTTGAGTTTTTCTGCTCAAAATTAAAGCATTGAGGAGTAGAATTTTCCGAAAAATGAAAGGGGCAATCCCACGTGGTGGCTGTTTAGAGGGGGGCGGTGGCCGCTCATACAGGTTATTTTACCAATAGGTCTATGAGTCGAAAAATCCGTGCCGTGGAAACTTGGCTGTTTAGAAGGGTGGCCACTCAGAAGGAATTGAGTGTGAATGGTAAATACATCTCCAGTTAAGTGTCCATATTTATGAAAGTAGTGCAATGGATTTCTATGTTTAATTATATATTAGTTATTTATAACACGATGCTTATTGGTCTAATTAATATATAAAATAATATAAATTGAGATATTAATCTTAGTTTTTTGAGAATGAAAAATTTATATAAATAAAGAGGAGTGTGTGCGGAAGTGGTGTGACCTGCATGCCTAAAATATGCTTTGTAAAATTCCTTTGTTATTTTGTTTTGTTGTTGAAAATCAAAGAAGCTCTTTGCTAAACGATTTCCAATGGGTTAGGGTACTGGCCTTCGGTACCAGAGTTCGTGGGTTCAATTCCCACAGTGGCGTGGATGTTCGTAGCTGTAATCAGCTTTAAACTGTAGGTCCCAGTCGCATTAGCCCTTGTGTTGCAAAAAAGTGGACCGTAGCACTCCAAACCAAACCAAAGAAGCTCTGTTTAAGAAATTTTAAGTAGTGTTTTGCTTATTTTAAGTTTAAAATTTTTCACAGATTTTTAACACATCTTCCTTCATAAGTATGGAACTGATTACAATAGGATCCCAATCGGCTATAAGTTATAAGTTAAAAAATTTCCTTTCAGATATTTTTCTCAGAATGGTATTTTTAATAAAATGTCGAAACTTAAAATGGGATTTCTCAAAAAGTTCTTCAAATATTTTGTTGAAAATTATTATGAATGCTTTTGATAGTACTTACTAGTAAATGACCTAAAAGCTTTCAATTTGGATCATTTTTAATGATGTTACACTCATAGTTAGATATAAAGGTAACGAAAATTCGTTAAAAATTCAATGTGTATGATTTTGGAGGACCCAAATTTGTTACCAAATGTAAATTAAGCAAAGATTTTAGGTGATTCACTAGTCCAGTGTATAAGAAATGGGTTGCATAAAAAAAATATTGATATAATTTAATTTATTAAAAAATGAGACCTTTTGAAAAAACCCGATTTTTGTTTTACTAAATTTTCTTCATTTATTAGAAATTTTATAAAAACTTCTCCAGGAATCAATTTTTTAATTGCAGTTCTCTATGATAATGTAAAAAATAGATCTAAAAATGTAAAAACATAAACTCGTTTCTATGTTTAAAGAAAAAAGTTCTCCGAACGTAGACAGATACCTTAATAGGCCCATCCTAAATAGATTTCTTTTTTTACATGGTAATGCTGTATGCAAAATATTTTTAAGTACTACTTGGAAAAATCCAAAATGAGTTTAGGTCAAATTTAAGCAAATAAAT
The DNA here is from genome assembly GCA_032207245.1 of Pardosa pseudoannulata. NCBI lineage: Eukaryota > Metazoa > Arthropoda > Arachnida > Araneae > Lycosidae > Pardosa > Pardosa pseudoannulata. Next base: position 98,143 of record JAGEOH010000129.1, read on the forward strand.
ATTAGAATCCTTGGCGATAGAGAAATACAAATGTTTTAATCCTGATCAAATTAGATAACTACAACTTCTCTAGAGAAGACCCTGTAAATTTTAAAAAAGTGCCATTGTTATGCTCTTTTGATAATTATTTTGAATCATTGTAATTTATCTTATTGAACTATGTAATTATGTATAACTAGTCTGTTTTATTTTTATGCTTTGATTATGTGTGTAAATTGCATATGCATATACTTTTAAATGAACATGGTGTCCTGTTTGGGTTTCGAAATCAGAAGTATGATACTGAAGAAGTTCAAAATATGTTCTCAATGGCGTTAATTGCTCAAAAACAACGCACTTGTGAGATCCACTTTATAAATTTCAGTGTATTATGTTAAAAGCAAAACATTTATTTAAATTTATTATTTTGTTTACGTGAATTAATTTATCATTGTTTAATTTTTATCACTGTGAACTGAACGAAATTGAAAAAAAAATTATTTTGTATGCTGTGGCAAGAAGGAAGTGCTCGTTCTGTTTTGTTTAATTAAGAGTATTCTATGAAAAAATTGTCATATAACTAGGTGAGTCTTGGACTCTAGTTAGCATGTTAATTTGTGAAATAAATGAGATTTGGCAGTATTAATAGTTTGGAGTATTAATTTTCAATACAAGAAACCTTTTTTATTTTTGCGACAGCACTTTTAATATAAAACAACTTTTATTATATTTACGTATGCAAGATCTTTAAAACACAGAAAATGTTACATAGAAGAATTTATGGCATAAATAATATTAATATATCAAAACACAAAAGCTACTCAAGAGCCATTTTTCCCGGCATATAAAAGAACAACCATGTTTTTACTTAAAAATATAGTTCGTTGCCCCTCGCAACTTACAAAGAAAAAATAAAATAAAAAAGATGATCTGTGGGTAGAACATGAATTTTAACTGACGATGTGACACATGGTGCCAAATGTATATGAACCTATTTCTAAATTCTGAAAGTATGCTGTTGATCCAGATAGAGTTGG